>CAEGAG010295600.1:0-78107 GCA_903067065.1 Brachyrhaphis terrabensis | reverse complement strand
TTTTTTGTTTGCTGCATTTCATTCGGGGGTGTTTTCTTTTTTGTTTGCATGTTTTCTCTTTTGCTGCGCATTTGCACCTGTCGGCCACCGTACATTTCTCATAGTGAATGTTATAAACAAAACTTTCTTTAAACATGTTACATTCACTACCTTGACTGAAACCATATGCAACACCACATACAAAGTATTATTTTAGTGATTTTAGATTTATTTTTGTGAAGCATACCAAAGTTGCCTCCGAATTTCTGTTACTTTGCAAGACCTAATATTTTCATCTGTAACATTTAAATCTCCTTTCTGTGCGTTATCTAGCTTTATCCAGCATTCTTATTTTAGTTTTTCTAAATAAATACCTTTGCACATAACAATTTTTTCTCAGTTTATATTTCACTTTTGTTTATATTAGTTTCATTAATTATAGATAGTCATGAACAATGCTCAAATCCTATATTAATTATTTTTGACCTTTCTTATTGATTTCCACAATGTTTGTGTTGCACTTTGTATCTACTGATCATCATTCTGATCTCCATTTAAACTAGTTGAATTTTGCAGTTGTGACCTCTGATCAAACCAAAATAACTTTTCTGTAATATATATGATCTGTGCCACCCATAAAACTTCATTTACTTAAAGTAGCTTGAAATGACATGATTGAAACAAAATGTCCTCATCCACACTGCTCCATTGAAAGACCCAAAAAAGTGAAATAGTTTAGATCCATCATAAAGAAAAACAATAAATTGTGTTTCCAAACTCCAGAAACTTAATTGTTTCTTTTACCTCTTTTCCACCATTGATCCGTGAGAGCAGCAACAATTATCTGTATCAAAGACCCATATTCTACATATCATACATCGGTGCACTATTTGTGTTTGTGCAGCTTAAAAAAGACTCCTAACAGAATTTTAAAGAGCATTAAACATCACCTACATATATATATATATATATTTGTCTATTGGATGTAACCTGTAAACATAAAAGTACATTTTCTACACCCTTTTCCCACAACTGCACATTTAAAAAGGGTTCTTGTATATCACTATGTCCTTATGTGTCCCTAACGCATTGATTTTGGTTTTTGCAGGAAGCTGGCACCCATTTTAGCCAATTTTATGACTAATATTTATATTGACTTTTATCTTGATGAGATGTGTATTCTATTAGAAGTATCCACACTTCTAAGAACTTTCTTGGTAATTGCTGTAATTAATCACTGAAAGCATACATTGTGCAAAATAATACACGGATAATGGACCATCTCTCATTCCACTGGTTTTCATCCTGAATGTTCTTTTATAATTAATATCACAATTGGCTTAGAACTCTTGGCATGAAAATGTTTCGGACATCAAATGCCTTATGTCCTTGGGCGAAAAGGCAGTTGTTACTGTATGCTTCATCTTAATGCTTGCTAATTCATACTTATACAACTGATGCTCAGCTTTTGCAAATTTTCTTACACCTGAGTTATTTGAGTACTTGTGCAATTAATTTTGATTCTCATTGTGCAAGTGAGAAGATTGTTTCTGCATTTATGCTAATTTGTTTTTCCCTTCCTCCAGCCGGCAACCATCAAGACTCACAACATCATCGAGAGGACGGCCAACTTTGTGTGTCAGCAGGGGGCTCAGTTTGAGATCGTGCTGAAAGCAAAGCAGGCCGGGAACTCCCAGTTTGACTTTCTCCGGTTTGACCACTATCTGAACCCATATTATAAACACATCTTGCGGGCCATGAAGGAAGGTCGATACAACCTTGTCTCTTCTAACAAGCAGAACCAGTCGCAGGGTGAGTTTCACAAATCCTTTACTGAATCCACAGCTATGGAACTTTATTTTAGTTTTTTGTATGGTCCAGGAAAATGATTTAATGATTCAAAAGCATCATTAAAGGCATAAGGTTAATGACATTCATGCCCATGATACTTGTTTCTGTAGTACTTTAGCATATTCAGTCTCAACACAATCTGCATTAATATTTGATATGTGTGTATTCATTCAGTAAAGTCATTGCAGTATTTCTTTTCTTGCCAGACTCAAATTCAGAAGATTCTGATGATGATGGAGATGGAAGCTATCTTCATCCCAGTCTTTTTGCTCCTAAGAAATGTTCTCGCCTAGAGGAGCTGACAAAGGTAATTTCAGAATACAGATGCTTCATTGTCTGGCTGATTTCGTTGAATTTTTTTATTGTATATTCTAGGCCGTTTTTTTCTTTGCATTTTTAGAAACCCTTTTCCTTCGAAATTCTGAGATATGAATGTCCTCAGCATCTTGAAGCAGATGCTATAAAATTTTTAAAAACAAGTACATTAAACCAAATAAACAGAATTTGTCTTGTTGAAACTTCACATGCAGAAATGGGAGTTTTATTTGTTGGTAGGCATTTTTGTCCCCTGCTATTTCCCTAGTTTCATCATATGTTGTTGTATTTGGACTGATTTTAGTACATTCTTCAGTGAGTTGATGTGTCATGTTGGGAAAGGGTGGAGAAGTTTTAAAATTTTAATGTTCTGTTTGCCAACAACAGTGATAAACTGTCTATTAGTATAGTTTTATTTTATACAAAAGTAACATCCCAGAGTTTAAGATTATACTTTTTTTTTTACTGAATATTGACTTTAAGCTACTCTTTAAGAAAATCTTTTGAACGTTATATGCATCCTCATCACTGTTTCTTAATATCCTATAATTACTGTCTGTGTGCTGATGAGAGTAATGTGTAATAACTGTCTTGAATTTCCCTGTTATCAAGCTGTTAGATTTTTATTAGTGCGTTTACGTGATTTGTCATGAAACATGTTGATCTCTATGCAGCAACAGTGAAAGCATATCTTATTTTTTATGAGGACATGATCAGATTCTTTTAGCAAAAAGTTGAAGAACACTCATTTCTTACAAGGAGGCATTTTCTTTCTAAATAAAGGACACATTTTCTAATTAGGATTGATTGTCCCATAATTTGTGGCTTTATTGTCTAAATTTTTCGGAACTTTTACATTTAACTGAGGCAGACAGCAATATAGTATAGCTACACTGCAAGAAAATGCAGTCTAATTACCAGTATGTTGTTATCATCTCCAGTTTCAGAGATCCTTAAAGACTTGGTATAAACTTTTTTTATTGTTACAGTAAAATGTTTTCATCTAGTGATAATCCTAAGTGTTATATAGGAGTGCACTGATAGAGAAATTTGGGTCGATATTAAACTTTGGTGTTAGTGCCGCTGTTATGAATGACAACCAATATTTACCTACAGTTTTGACAGTGTGTAAAATTGACCACACCTCTCATAATTCTCTCATAATTCTCTGCATAATTCCCAGTTAAATAGTCTGGAACCCAAAACAGAAACAAGGTGGAAATAAATATTTGTTATTTATTTTGGCCCAGTTGTACTTGGACAAATTTATTACAAAAATGACTTGCATCAGCTGATACCGAAGTCAGTGTTGTTGTTGAGGCTTCTGAGTGGCTTGCAACCTCTGGTGAAACCTTTGTATTGACTTTCATGCAGTTTTCTCTTTATGGTATACTTAAATATTGACCTCCTGGAGAGTGTTGTTGACTTGCTTGGCTGTTTGAAGGGGCTTCTCTTCACCATGGAAATTATTCTGCAGTCATCCACTTCTATTGTTGTTCATGTCCTCAAATGAAAGGTGAGAGTCTGCTCATTATGTCTATGCCTGTTATATAACTATAATTGAAACATGTTTCAGTAAATAGATGATCTAAGTTTCAGTGTCCAAATATGTATAAACCTAATTGAGTCTGAAAAAGTGTTGAATTTTGAAATGAAAAAAGAAAAGTACTTAAAATGGCATATTAAGGGGCGTGCTGTGGTGGCACAGGGGATAGCGCGACCCACATTTGGAGGCCTTGAGTCCTCGACGCGGCCGTCGCGGGTTCAACTCCGGCAAATGCCGTCTTCCTACTGACAGGAAGTAGGCTTCCTGTCAGCTTACTATCTAATAAGGGACATTAGAGCCCACAAAAAGCCCCCTGGTGGGAAAAAAAAAAAAAAATGGCATATTAAATGATCCTTAATGGTCTTGTTCTGCAGCCTCTTAAGGTTATGGACCCAGATCATCCCCTGGCAGCAATTGTACTAAGGGCTCAAAAGGAAAGAAATGGCACAGCAGCTGCAGTCACCGCTCCTGAGGAACCTGCACCCACTCCACCAGTCCAGTACTCTGCTGACCGTGAGTACATGTAGAGAGAAAACTGAATCAGTTCTATTGTATCTCTTAGACTGCTGGTCAAGTCAGAGTTAAATGTATATGTAAAAAGTAAATTTGCGATACTGTTGAAGAGACCAAATTGTCCATATTGCAGTATTGTATTAGTAGTGGGATTTTACAACTTTTCCAAAATTCTTTATATTCTTGTTTACCTGCATCAGTAATAAGAACTAAACGCAAGTGCTGATATTAATCTGATGTGCTAAAAACAAATGTGGCTAAGTGATTGTTCCTGTATTCTAAAACCTGGTTTGCAAGATGCAAGATTTTTCTTTGCTTGTGTTATAAACCTCACTGCCCCTCCCTTGTCTGTAAAGGACTGCACTTTTCAGTTGCTCACAAGAAGATATGTAATGGATTATAACAGATGCATGTCCTATATTTTTTGTCTTGGGTCTATGCATTCAATTAACAAATATTAAAGACACCAATATTTAAATAGCAACTAAATATTTGTAAATAGATTGTGCTGCTGCAGTTGTAGGTTTTCATACCATGAAAATCTCCTACCCTTCCTTAACAGTGTTTTATTTTTTTAAATTCTACTTACTACTCCCATATATGTATGGATATCTACAATTCAATTTAGACCTCCTTTCACAAACATCAGCTCTTAATCTTGTGCTGCATGACAAGTTTGTAAATCGGAGTCCCTGCTTTGACTTTTTATTTTCCAAACTATAAAATATAGTGTCATTAACGTCAGCCAGCTCAGTGAGTAATGTGTTAATATCACACTGTCTCTACGTTGACATTCACCATTTATTTTATCCCTGTCCCTGCATTTCTAGCCTTTCTTTTAACAATAAAAGATCTTTCAGATTAAAAAACTTCTGACAACTAAGATGACCTTTTTATACACAGGTCACGTGCATTTTTATCACCTTCTTCTGATAGAGTTGTAGGATCACAAGGGTTGTTGTTTTTAATATCTGGCTTCATCTGTATGTACAGGACACTGATGTCTTTTTAAACCTTTGGGTTTGTGTTTGTTTTCTTAACTTGAATCATTAATGAAAGGACTGTAAGAGGCATTGCTGTTGCTTTTCATTTTAACTTTCCTTGAGAAAGCAATTTTAACACAGCAAATGAGCCCCAAAAAATGTGGCATTTGTGTTATTTATAGCACATTTCCATTTCCACTTCCATCAGCGGGTGACTTTTCCTTGACTGGTCCATGCTCTTTAGCAAGGTTAAAATGCAAAGCCTGCATAATTCAAGAGGCTGAAATGATTCCGAACAGTGTCAAATTAATGTTTTAAGCTCATCATGCATCCATTATCATGACATCAGTGTCTGACATAAAAACACCCAAAATCAAAGCCTAAAGCAGATATTTAAATTATTGATGCCAATCTCAACAAAAACTGATAATTATTTTCCACTTAAAGCTATTATTTGGTTGTTTGGACAAGAAAATTAGTTGCACAATATTGTTCCTGTTCTAAAACATAAATGTGTTTGTATTCATCAAAGCATCTCTATTGAATGAGCTGAGCTGTTTGTCGTTTAAATGGAGCATTTGGGTTATTTTTAAGATCTATTACAGTGATTTGTAAAATGTTTAATTTGACATAAAACATTTGACATACCTGCATTCAGTCCCCTGTTTACTCCAATACATCTAAATAAAGACACTGTATTTATAATAGTTTCTTCTTTTGTCTGCAGCTGTCTACTACGGGTATTACATGCTTCCAGATGGCTCATACTGCTTAGCTGCACCTCCACCTGGTGTAGATGCAAATTCATACTACAACAATATGACTTCAGCTGTCGTTTCGGCCCCTGCTTCCTCTGAGCCTTCATCCCACAGTGAGAGCACTTCAACACCTGCTGTAACTGTCACCATAGCACCACAAGCTGCAGCTCCCCCACAGGTTTCCACCCCAGCTGCTACTGCTGCTGTGAACATACCAGAAATCAGGTATCAACTTGATGAATATAATTTTTTTTTTGTCTAACATTTGAATATAATTGAGAAATGCTTTCTTAGAAAATGAAAAAGACACTATCAAATTGATATGTAAAATAACTTTTTACGTGCATACTTGCGCGTATCTGCCATGTTGCCCATAGCTGACTTGCTTTGCACTTCCACATTTTCCCCCAATATAGCTCCAAAGTTGAAGCTCCAGTTTCCACACCAGCGCCGCCAGCCATCATTCCCCCACCACCCGACATCCAGCCAGTCATAGACAAGCTGGCTGAGTATGTTGCGAGGAACGGACTGAAGTTCGAAGCTAGCGTCCGTGCTAAGAACGATCCCCGGTAATTGTTTTTATGATGCACAAATCTGTTGTGTAATCAAATTGTAATAAATAAAAAATTATGTCACTCCAGTACTTCTTCATCATCTTTAAGCTTAACTTGTGCTTCTGTCTTTTGTAGGTTTGATTTTCTGCAGTCTTGGCATCAGTACAACGCCTATTATGAGTTTAAGAAGAATTACTTCTTGCAAAAAGAAGGAAAAGCCCTATCAGAGGTATTATACTATATAATATATAATATAAGATTCTTATATACATATTAACCTGATGTCTAACAGAAGATAATTCAAGTTTCCTTGTCATTACCTTTTTTAATCTGTTTGTGTCTTTAGTGTTAGTCTTTAGTCTGTAGGTTTAAGACGGATTTTTATAAAGCTAGTTAATTACTCACTTCGTCTGGAAACTTTAGCTATGTAAAATGAAATAAGAGGATATCACAATAGTTAATAATGACAGTATTGACTATTTTTAGCAGCTGCAATGCAAGACATTCATAAATACCTGAATAAATGTTGTCAGCTGTTGATCCTGTTGATCTTGAATACAAAGGTTGTTCTGAATTAACATAAAATTTGTTTTACAAGCTGGTAATGTGCAAATTCAGGTTTGTTTTTCCATTTCTCTGCATGGGAAAAGAATTCCCATGTAGTTGTTGCACTCAGTTTATAAACATCTTTATATAGTGTTACGACCCGTCTAGGGGTGGTCAGGCCATAACACAAAAAGGTCCCTCTTCTCCTCATCCCAAACAGCCAGCACACGCCAAACTAACTTTTACAGGTATATTTATTATTTAGAAGATGTTTGAGTTTGGTGGTAACAAAATGAAGCGTTTAACGTCAGAATGAGCCCTGTGCCAAAACAACAAACAAAAGAAACTACCTGCAACATAATCAACTTACCTAATGAAAAGAAATAAACCAAATGACAAGAACTTACCTACTTAACTAAGAAAAACAGGAAAAAACTAATAACATAAACGGCAGCTCATTCCTACGGCTTCAACTGAATAATCAAACAAACAGTGTGGCAGCTGAGATGAGGAGAGGAGGGGATATATGGAGTCGAGAAAATATAGTTGTTTTTTTTAAATCATAAATATAGTTTTTTTTTTTAAATCATAATCTTTGTCACTATTGCTGGGTTGCAGACACGTGACCCTGATGACGCGCAAAATTCAGATGGGGGTCAGGAAGTGGATTTCTCCGGTTCAAAACAGAGCAAAATGGATCACAGCCAGAACGGCTGGAACAGACGAGGCATATACACCTATATTTACAATACGGTCCATATTGTCTCTGTAAAAAAAGACTCGTTATATAATCTTGAGGATTTAACCAACTACCTGGTTGGTTAAATCAGACAAACTTCATGTTATACGACGAGCCAAATGAAAGTTTACAAAAGCCTGGAAGCATGCAGTTATTTAGTTCCAGGTTGGGTCAACCATTTAGGATCAAAACAATCAAAAATGGTTGACCCAACCTGATCAAAGAAATAGTCAAGATTATGTGACAAGTCTCTTTATTTTCCCCGAGACAATATGGATCATATCCTAAATATACGTGGATTTTTTCCAAGATGCTTCGTCTGCATCAGCCCATGTAGGGCATTAGGTACTGGCTGTGATCCATCTTGCTCTGTTTTGAACTGGAGAAATAAACTTCCTGACCCCTTCTTAATTTCGCATGTTATTCTGCAACCCAGCAATAGTACCAAAAAATATCACAATAAATCTCTAAGTGCATATCGCAGGATCAAAAGTAACATTATATCTGTGGTAATCTAACCAATAGCTTCTACGGTAATTGTTATATTCGTATCACTAAAACTAGATTTCATTGCAAGTTGTTAGTTTTGATCCCTTATAGCCAGGTGTGTGTGTGGGGGTGTGTGTGTGTGTGTGTGTGTGTGTGGGTGTGTGTGTGTGCACCATTACCTTCTACTCCCGCAGTAGCGGAGGTTTTGTTCATTCTGTTCAGAACTGTAGCTTTTTTTGAGGGTGGTCGCCCCTAAAGAGAAGAAAGCGCATAAGATATAAAGAGTTAGATCAGTTTCTCTGCTCTCACTACTGAAACTACAGAAGAAGAAAATTAATTGTTTAGTGGTATTACATATTACATGTATGGCAGGGTGGGGTATTAGTACGATCAAGATACAACACTTTTCTGTTGTATTCTTACATCCATCTCCAATAAAAGAATCAGTAACACTGTTTTTCCCTCTTTAATGTTTTGTTATGCTTGGATTCAAAATTAGAATCAGTCAAACCCAAACTCACCAGGTCAGACCTGAAAGAGAACCAGAAAACAAAACAGACTGCTGCATTTCTGCCAACATGAAGTTAATCTCCATCCAAAATAAATATGAACTTAAACAGGTGTTGTCAAAAACTCAGTTCTTTTAATACATTGATCTACAAGTATGATGTCAGAAAAATGAAACATTTTTCCAGTCAAATGTATTTTTGCATAGTTCTCCAAACTCGCAGAATGATATAGAAGTGCGATACTTTTCCAAACTTTTTAGGACTGTGTAGATATTTTAATTATTTTTCCCGATATCAAATATAAACATTTGAATTCTCCTCAGACATCTACTGCCCATCAAACGGTGGCGCGACGCTGGCTCAGTGTGAGGTCGCTGTTTTCCAGCATCCCGTCCGCCGTGGTGACCGCGGTAACTCACCGCCTTGCGCCTGGATGTGACGCCGAACAGGTCGTCGACGCATTCGGTCGGGACCGCGGTGTTTTTGAGCATGGGGCCTCGGCGTCTCACGCAGGAGTCCGTTTCTAGGTAATCGTCCGGCCGGAAGTGTTTCTGGCACACGAAGATCTTGCTGACGACGGGGACCGGGGTGTTCGGGTCCATGCCCAGCGTAAACAGCCATTGCCTCAATCGCTCCGGGTCGCTGACAGGAAACCGATGGTAGACGAAGTCAGACCGCCTGCTCAAGCAGGAGTCCACGCAACAGGTTTTGGGCATTTCTGCGAGGAACCGGAAGAGCTGCGAGCTGAGCCCAACACACGGTGGCTCATAACAACAACAGTAGCATTTAAAGTCTAGCGCTCTTCTTCTTCTTCTTCTTCTTTATTTATTTCCCCCCAAGCTGGAAGCCGTAAAGTGGTCGAGTGCTGCCACCTACTGGTCACTGTAACAATAAGACTCAAAAACTAGGAGTGTTGAAAGGTTGGTGACGGATTTCCGATGGAAGATTAGGGCCGTTGTGGATTAAAATAATAATAATAATAGTAATAATAATAATAATAATAACGTACAAACAAAGAAGTACATTTCTGCCAAAAAACGACAGACATTTCCAAATTAACTTCACACATTTGAAAAGGGAAAAAACAAAAGAATATTCCTGTATATTAAAGAGTAGAAAACAATTCTTGACCGTTGTAAAGTATTAAAATTTGCATGAAAGAAAAGGAAAAAGAACTCGGAAAATTTCTGAGGATAAAAACAGATATTTGCGGAAAAAAATAAAAATATCAGAAGCTGTCAAGGATTTTAGTGGGAAATTCAGGAGATTCACATCTGGATATTTTCTAAAGTGTCAGTACATCTGGGCTATTTTCCTGTATCAGGATGATATTTTCTGGGTGGATAAAAATAAGAGTTTTGTTTCCTTACTAATTTCTAATTTTTTAATGTTCAAATTGTAAATTTATGCCTTCAATTGTGGAGAATGTATTACTCTTTGACATTAGAGAATATTTCATTTCTCTTCCTGTAAAATTACTCAAGAAATACCAATTTTTTAATTTATTTTATTTTAACAAATGACTCTTTCAGATCAAAACCTTTGAGCTGATTAATGGGTCACTAGATCTGACTGTATCAGAAACATGTCTAACAAAACACCAGGAACAACTTTTTAATTTGACAAAAAGATTTGAATGGATCAATATCAAGGTATCAAGCTGAATCTCAAATTCTGCTGGAAGACACTCAGATTGAGTCCAAAGCAGGAATTTGCAAAGGCATAATACATAATGTGTACCAAAGTGAGCATTAAGAACTTGAAATGTTCGCTGAAGTTTGGCAATTCATTAAAACAGAATTTAAAAAAAGACCCTACCTAAAATATGGCATAAGGCAACAGGATGTATTTCATTCTAACCTGCAGACGTGCCAGTATGGACGACTTCTTCGAGTTGGATGAATAGGAGCGTGAACAGGATAAGCTGCAAAAACGCTTTGATTTTGAAAAGAAGGTGCTGAAAGTGCCAGTCGTTCCACACATCTCACAAATCACTGCAAAGTGGAGAGTGTAATCAGAGCCTAGTTTGTTTTTTTTAGTGCAAAACATCCACAATTATTATTTTCAAATATCTGTTCCTCACATGGTCCATCACTTCTTGCTTTTTCCCTCCTGATCACCCGTACTTTTGGCAAACATTCTTCTTTGCGAATGTTCTTATCGTCATCCTCCTTTCCTTTGGGTTCTCCCTGTAAAGAAATAGAGCTGAGGTTTATGTTGAACCACCGATGAAGCCCCACAAATCGATCAGCTTACTTACATTATTCTTGCGCTCTGTTGTTTCTGCTGCGGAGGCGCGGCGCTGGATGGAAGGCAGGCACTGTTTGCAGCCCACTCCCCCGCAGGAGGCGCAGTGTGGTCGGACGAACACCGTGGGAGCTGCTCCCGGCCTCAGCTTCAGAGTCCCTGAAGGCATCTTGTCCTCGAAGTACTCTTTGCCAAAGTGCTCGCTGCAGAGGTGAGAGAAGCTTGTGGCCGCCCACTTCACGCGCGTCCTCTGAACCTGCTTCTCCCACTTGCGGAACTCGTCTGGATCCTTCGGGAACCGAAACAAAGTCACCCCATCCTCGACAGTTTTGCCACATCCGTAGGCCACGCAGTGGTAGGGCATCTTAAGGATGGGACCATCAGCTTCTCAGAGCTTCGCGCACAGGCCTGGGGTCAGTGGTGGGTTTCTGGGTTTGTCCACATGTGAGCCGTTTCCAATGAACGAAAATCCATTTTCAAACGCAAAGGGTCATATATCCTGTAATATCACAGCGAACATGTTATTTTACAGACAAAGCATTAAGGAATTGGTTTTCTAAACACTGTAAGCTAAGCTTTCATTAATAAATACTAAAAACAACGAAGTATCTTAGCTTTAACAGCTTTCTACAGGCTCTTCACTCACATCGAACCAAAATGTGACAAACTGTAAATCAAAGCTAGCTGCTAACCGTACGAACACTTCCTCATCTGTCCGTCAATAATACAACACGTCATTCGATATTACCTTCAATTACTACTTCCTGTGTCTAGTAACGTCCAAACGTTTGGTTTAAAGATGTGTAAAACTGTAACATGTTCATAAATGAGCTGTTCGGCATCTTTGGAAACACAATATATGTACAGTAGTGACAGCTTCTTCTTCTTCTTGTGACAGTTGTTGGCGGTTAGTAAACAACTTAATGGTGCATTACTGCCACCAACTGGTAAGGAGAGTATAGCGGAATTCTGACATCTACACAAAATAAAATTAAAAATAAACTTAAATGAAAATAATAATTAATTAAATCATTCTAAACATGTTAGTACACCGAAGAAACTGCAATCATAAGTAAATAGCATTTTCACCCCTTCAACACTTCTGATAATTTAACTAAACTTAAGGAAGCAGTTATTAGTGGTCGAGAAAAACGGCAGATGTCTCCATACTGCCACCTGCTGCTACTCAAAGCTTTTTAGTGAATAAATGCGAAGTGGCAGAAAAGGTTGCAACTAAAAATCTGAACAGTGTTACGTGAATTTGTATTTTTATTTGAAATTTTACCAGTTCTTTAATGGGTAGCTTTATTAATATATTATATCATATATATATTAGTATGGCAGAATATTAATATATTCTGCAGATATATTCTCTCTCACTAGAAGTCTGAGTACACTGTATCAGTCAGCCATGCTCTCCACTGCCACTAATATCAATGTGGGATGATTGTGGCAACGAGTACATCCTCTAATCGGTAGGTTGCCGGTTTGATTCTGTTGATATGTCTTTTACCATTTACCATCAGTTGGCAACAATCAGTCTAAATCATCTTTTCAGTCAAGACATATGGTTGTAATTACACCATATATCTTGGTAATATGGTAACGTGAATATTGATCGTTGACTAATGTCTTGTGACGCAACAGTAAAGTGGTCTAGAAGAAAGTATGGAGCAGACCGTACTTTTTGAGGACGCTTTGCTCTTTCAGTGTTCGGAGCACAATGCTGCATATTTTCCATAAATTCATTGCTCATCATCCGTTGGGGTAGCAGCATCAGAGCCAGGGACTTAAAAAGGCCCAACAAGCTGACAAAGATGGATGGCTCTGTTCTGGTGACAACTGTCGACCTTCTTGAGACGATGCAGAGAAGGATTATTAATAAAATGAAGAAGATTAGGGACAACCCTCAGCGTCCTCTTTATGAGAATATATGACAACAGAGTGTCTTCGGTCAGAGACTGTTTCATCATCGCTGAGACACCGACTGCTTTAGGAGATCCTTCCACAGCCATCACCATCTCCAATAACTTTTAGAGGAAACTTGGCTAATGCAAGTTACAAAATCACTTAATTCCCCTTTGGGGTTAATAAAATATTTTAAATTTGAAGTTTAAAACTATGGGCCTGTCTGACATTGTGAACAAACAAGGATGTTCAATGCCAAAACATCATTCTGGTTCTTATTTAGCAGCTCTCTTGTCCATGTCATATCAAGTTACAGCGCCATCACCGTATGTGGTTGCTGATATTCCCATAGGAAGTAAAATTATCTTACTTCCTATGTACGTACATACAAGATTCTAAAAAACATTCCCACACATGAAAAATAGTGGGTGAAATGGACTGGCTGTTTCTCAAACGCTGCTCATTTTGAATGGATAGCTTTGATCAAATTTGATTACACGGGCAAAAATATGAAAAGTGTGGCAATTTGATTTAATATATTTTTAATAAGTGCTCTTAAATATGTTTTTTTTCTTTTCATTATCTTGCAAACACAGCAAAAGTTAAATTTTATTATCATCATAATAATAACATTTATGATTTTATTAAATCATAAATGTAATAAAATTTATGATTTAATAAATTTTATTAAATGTATTAATAAAATTAATAAATTTAGTAATTTATTAAATGTATTAATTTTATAAATTATTATAAAATAATAGTTTTATAATTATTATTTTAAAATAATAATATTACAAGACTGACAGACAGTTTCAGGAGCTGGAGGAGCTGTCTAACCTCACAAGGCTTCAAAACGAGCTCGACAACAGAGGGGAATCTTCAATCTTACAATCGCCAAGCTCTCAGTTCCCATAGACAAATTCCTCGATCTGTATTGGAACTTCCTGAGAGGGCAGAAATTTAGGATTTACATTTTTACAAGAAAGATCTTTCACCATTTGAAAGTTTTAACCTTTTTCCAAAAACCATTTTGTTTTGGTGAAACGTGAGACAGTATTCTCATAACATCTTGTTTTATTTTTTTATTATTATTTTATTTTAAACGCATAGACAATTCTTGACATCACTTATGGGTTGGTTCAATTTTATTTTGGAAGTTACGGCACCTATGAAATAAGAACTTTTTTTTTACTGAGGACCATGAATGAAAGGTTTTAAGATACATCTTTAAAATAAATTATACATGAAGAAATGCTTTACAAAAATATTCACACTTGTAGAATTCCTTCACATTTTGTCATGTTATAATTTTAAACTTTTACTGGGATTTTATGTGACAGACCAACATAACTATTGATTCTAACTCTGTTAGAATCAATGAGAAGATATATGGAGTCAAATTCCAGCCAACAGAAAAATAACATTAAGATGTCTCAAAGTACTTAAGATTTTTGCTGTATGTTTGCTTTTCTACGACAGATGAACAGTTTAAATCCAAGTACTGTATATACATTTTTAGAATGGCCCAGTCAAAGTTCAGTCTTAGTGTGCACCCCAAACAACTTTCAACAGCAATTGTGGTAAAAGGTGGTTGTAGAATGAATTAACCAGGGGTAAATACAAATACAAATTTGTATTAAAAACCTGAAATCATATGAGCAAACAATGGTTTTCAGAGGGGGGGTTTATTGTGAAAAAAAAAAAGTATCACTTTTCTTCCTAGTATAATCATGGGCTACTTTGTGTTGCTGTATTTTATAAAATTCTACTAATATCTAAAAAAAAAAAAAAAAAAAAAAAGACATTAAACCAGTCAGCTTCTGCCAAAGATAACTGTTGACTGGAATATTTCAAATCTCTTTGCATATGGTCACTTAAAAACGAGGATATGCAAGTTTGTTTCTGCATTAATAGACTTTGTTATTATTATTTACCTGTAACAACTATGGCGAAAATATTAATGAAAATACTTTTTGTCCATTATTATCAGTTTTCTACATTTGATTTGCATCCCATCATCCTCACCCGCTGCCACCAGCAGCACCACCACCGTCACTTCGCAGCCGAGCGAGCCTTTCTGCCCGACATTATCTTCATCCTGACTCCGCAGGAAAGGAGGCTGAAATGACGGATGCAACCATGGAGGCGACACCCGGGGACGGTTTATTTACACCAGAAGAGCCGCTTTAAGTTTACTAGAGGGAAGCAGATGCGTGTGTCCCCCCTCTTTACTTTCACGGACCCCCTCCTCCTCCTCCGCTGGCAGAAATTTATAAAGAACAAAAAATCCGACGAGGGAGGGGAGGGGGGTTGATATGCGCCGAGGCTGAAATCGAGAGGCGAACCCAGGGAAAGCGGAGTAATTTGTACACGGGACTTTCCCCCTCTTAGTACCCCGAACGGAGGGGGAAAAGTCGCAATATTGGCAACGAGAAGGAATGGGCTACTAAAGGCGTGAAAACGTCTGCAATTGTGGATACTTTATATATTTTTATTTCGAAAAAATATGGCCGAGAACGTTCTGGACTCTGGCCCGCCTTCAGCCAAGAGGCCCAAACTCTCCTCTCCGGCACTTTCCGCCTCCGCCAGCGATGGAAATGGTAAGTTTTGATTTAACCTATCCACCGCTGCCGTGATATTGGTTTACGTAAATGTTTTTCGGCGGCGTTTGGGCCTGAAAGAGGACGGCGAGGCGGCATTATTCGGCTGTTTTTGTCGCGGCTCGCTAACGTTAGCTTGCTATGAGAGTGTGTGTGTCGGACGTGAGGAAGGGCTCCCCTGCTAGCTCCCGTGCTAACAGCCATTTTAGCCGGAGGAAGCTGCGTTAGCCACGGGGCTAACTCCAAGCGCTATACAGCTCCACAGCTGACGATGTCGTGCCTAATGGCTACTTCGCCTTGGTTGATTAAAAGCTCTGTCCCAGGGGAACTTGTGCTAAAGTTTTGGGAGCTTTGTCATTGTGTCACATAGGCACTTGTCTGGATAGGCTGATATATTATACAAGGCATTATTAAAGGCTCTGCTCTCTGTTTCACCTATGATGAGATGTTGAAAATGTTAGAATGTGAAAGCAGAGTGTTTAAAATGGGACTTCTCGGTGTATGAGATGTAAATTTGGGCTTCAGTTGTTGTTAAGCTAAAAATGTCATTTTTATCCTGCTTTTTTCATTATTATTACTAATTGGTTGATGGTTTGTGGGAACAACTGGAATAATGGCCTAGGAGAAATCTAGATCGCCATGCTTCAAACATTTCTCCAATTCAAGGAACATAAACAAGGAAGGAATAAGCAGCTCGTGATTATTATTTTTTTACTTCAGCCCTTTCTAACAAGATCAGGCACAATTGTCACCAACTTGTCATCAGGTTGACAGGCTATCCATCCAGAATGCTTCACACATGTCACGTAGCTCTCTATGGTATTTTGTGAAGGAACTACAGAGTCTTCAAGAAAATCTTAAGGTTGCAAGGATGCAATATATTGTCCCTGCTGTATGTGACAGTGGCATGCAGCACAGAGGCTTGCAAAAGTCAACCTACTACAACTGTACGCTTTTTATGGGAAAGACCAACAACAAAGTAGTGCATAGCGGTGAAATGGAAAGCAAACAGTGCATTACCTATGTTTTATTTCATATATTAAGCTGGAGAGTGTGGCCATCTTTACCCCTGTATAAAATCCAGTGCACCTGGTTTCCTTTACACAAAACACGATTAGCTAAATTCAGGACAATCCTGGGAGAAAACGGATGCACTGATGTACTTTTTTTTTAGTAGTTCCGATACGAATACCGATATATTGACCGATACCGATTTGATTCGGAAAAACAGTACTGAATTGATATAAAGTGTTTATTCCTTCTTAAAACACAGACACAAATGTACCTAATTACACATTTATTTGACAATTCTGCATCATTACATCACACTTAAACACACCAGCATCTTCACAAGCTTTGGTCAAACATGCAAAAACAACTTTAATTTGTTCATTCAGTGCAGTTAGGATACAACCAGAGTTACGATGTAATGATTTAGATCATAACATAGCTTTGCATTAAAACGGCCCAGTCAAAGTTCAGACCTAAAATCAGTTGAGAATATACTTGGGAAAAAGTGCTGTTCAGACAATGAACTGAGAACTGTTCTGGGGTGGATTTTTAAATTTTTTTTTTTTTTACCTGTCTATTATCACACTGACTCTAATCTTACAGACGGAGCTGTGACGAAATGATTTGGATTAAAATGGATTATTGTATTAGAATGGCCCAGTCAAAGCACAACTGAGAATTTGTGGCAAGACTTGGAAGGAATGCTTGAAGAGACGGTCTCAGTCCTTTCTGACTCAGCTTGAGTCTATTTTGCAAAGAAGAATGGTGAAAAGTTTCTGTCTGATGTGAAAAAGTGGTGGAACCAAACCCCAAAACATTAGCATCTGCAACAGCAACCAACTGCAGATGCATGCCACACTTTTTGGATTTTTTATTTTTTTTTAAAGCCACAATTGTGCCTACAATTGTGCACTAATGCCTTGTTTAAAATAAATCTCTCCAAATGTTGCTATTTATGGAACTAAGGTAACAATATATGTAGATTGAATACTTTTGCAATAACTACATTGAAGTGAGCAGTCTAGAGCTAAAATGTACAACATGTAAATTGCAAAAAATAAAAAAATGTTTACATCTAAATTTCACTTTTAGATTTTTGATTTCTTTCTTGGAAGGTGAGGTGTGTGCTGTCATGGTTACATGGCCTTTTACATCTGCGGAAATCATGAACAAAATTCAGAAAATCCTTTAAATAAAAACACAAATTTATCGTCATCAGTTTTTTTTTTTTGACAAGTGATTTTTTTTGTAAAAATAAAAAAAAAGAAGTGACAAAAGGCTGGTTAAAAATCGCTACAATCTTTCTTTCCAAAAGATGTTTAGACGGAAAAAAAAAAAAACTTTGTCAAAATGACTTCGGACATTATTTGACAAAGGTGACGACGTGGTTTTAGTTTACCTTCTTAATAAAAATATTACAAAATTGAGTTTTGTGTAGAAATTGGTGTTGCACGTCATTCTTAGCTTCTAGAAACTTGACGTGTGTTAAGAAACAGCAAAGAGCTGGATTTGCAAAGACTCCCATCAGTTTTCATATGTTTGCATTCCCTGTTAGAACTAATTTAAAATCTGTACAGTAGCAGAAAATAAAATGCATTTTCATTTCCTATGATTCTTGTTTTGTTTTGAGAAAAAGTGGGCTTGTACATACTGTCCGTTGGGGATCTGATAGTAATGAAGGGTGTTTAACTGAAGCAAAGAAACAATGTCAGCGGTGTTTATATTTTTTTACAGTGTTGAAATGGTAGAGAAATATATATGACATCTGTAAATATTGATAACAGTGATATTTATATGAATATCTGTAAAAATGTTTGTTTCGGTGCTAGGCCTGCTAGGCCAAATTTACTAAAATTGTCTAGTACGGTAATTGTGCTAAACTATAATATTGTTTGAGATTGTTTTTAAGTAATATAATAATGTTAATGACATAATAATGCAAAAACACATTCTCAAATAAATTCTAATGTACATTAGAATTTAAAGTTTATTCCAGCTTCCACTGGAAACTGGAAGACGTTTTAAATATCCAAAATAAATAAACAAATCAGAAACAAATAAAATGAATTATAGTCTCTGTAAATAGTTTCTCTGAAAAGGGCTGATTGACACCGAAGCACCAGACTAAAGACTTTTATCATCCAGTTTCTGGTAGAAAGAGACAAAAATGATAAATCACGCAAATGGAGTTTATTAAGCTTGTTTTCATTTATTGTGTGGTTAATTTATTTTTTTGCTTATTGCGTCAGTAGTTGTTGCATTTGTATTTATTCCTGAATGAATATGATTGATTAATGTTGTCTTAATGGTTTACTGCATTTTTCACTTAATCTTTCTGGAAATTGGACTATTTATTATATCTTAGCATGACTGTGGTGATTTTTATTTTTATTTTTTGTGTTTTAATAATGTCACCCAGAGTTTTCCCCAGAAATCTTGCTAAGCCCGGTGGTTGAGTGGTAGGGCAGTCATTCATCCAGTTATGTTTTTGAGTTAAAAAATCTTTAAAGTTGACAAGAAATTTGAAAATATCTCTTGATATTTATGTGTTATAAGACCTTAAAAAATGCAAACATTTTAAAACGACTTTAATAAGTAATGCTTAGCCTGGTGGGGACACAAGTAAAGCCTGGTGGCCTGCCAGGCTTATAAAACACTGGGGGAAACCCTGTCACCTCTTTTAATCTTTTATTTATTTATTTATTTTTTTGTTCTTCCTATTTTCAGATTTCGGGACGCTGTTGGACTTGGAGCACGACCTCCCGGATGAGCTGATCATCCCCAGCGAACCGGTTCTGGTCAACGATGGGGACCTGAGCCAGCTGAACAGCAGCTTGGGAAGAGGACCCCCAGGTGGAACAGCAGGGGGAATGGGGCTGGGCTTCGGCCCCGGTCCCGGGGGAGAACCCGGCGGGGTTGGCGGAGGCCAAGACGCAGTGGCGAAGCACAAGCAACTGTCAGAGCTTTTGCGTACAACCACCTCCAGTCAACAAGGGCATCCGGGAACCATGGGTGGCCCCGCAGTGATGGGGCAGCACCTAGCCAACATAAAGGTATCCTCAGGTCAGGGGCCTCAGCAGATGATGGGGGGGCAGCAGCAGCAGCATCTCTCCCAGCAGCAGGCCAACATGATGCAGCAGCAGCCGGGGATGATGGGTAACAGGGGCATGATGGGCGTGCAGCAGAAAGCCAATAACGGCCAGCAGCAGCCGGGCATGATGGGAAGCCAGGTGATGAACGGCTCCCCCAGGATGGGCTTCGGGAACCAGGGGATGGCCGGCAGCGGCAACATGTTGGCCGACACGCTGCAGCAGCAGGGAGCCGCGGGGCCGGGAGCCATGAGGGGCCAACAGCATGGAGCCATGAACAAGGTAGGGGCCCTGAGCCTGTTCACATGGAGAGCTGATGGAGTTCAGTCACATCCAGCTGAAGATGCTCATCTTGCATGTGGAAACCAACACATTACTGTGTTTGGTTAAAGGGAATAATAAAGTTATTTTTTTGGTTCTAATTAAATTATTAGCGAACGTTGTTGGCAATTTTATAGTTGATCAGCCTGAAACATTAACTTATTTAAAGAGTTAGTTTATATATTGTATGTTTTATCATATCTCAACAAAAATCGCATTTTTGCGATTTTTGTTCGCATTTCAAAAATCGCATTTCTTACCAACAGACATGCATTCATGTTGGGGGGAAACCTGGACTTTAGTTACAGAGGCAGCTAATCAGTCTACAGATAGAAAATGTGTCTTAATATTAGGAAAACATTATTCTTACAATATTTAATATGCTATCCAATCAGGTGATGTTACGAGGAAGTCTTTTGGATCATTTAAGTACTTTGCTTGAACACCACATGGGTCTGAACGTGAATCCTCTGATGTACATTTACTGTTAGAGACGGATCTGAAACATCAAGTAGAACGACTGCGTAGTGAGCTGTGCTACAAGAAAATATGTAAGAGGAGCCACAGTAAAAGTTCATGAAATACAATACACTATTATTATTATTATTGGTAATGCACCACTCAGTATTTGTCCATTGATCAGCTCTGATTGGTGATCAGCGGCCTTAAGTAAATGCATCAAAACAAAGAAAAACACATTAACCAAGTTTTAAACATTATTTTAAAAACAAGTTTTTTGAATAATTATGCAAAACCTTACAGATTGTTTTATTAAAAGAAATTGTGCTAAATGAAAAAACAAGCATTAAAAACTTTAAAAAGCACAAATGACGGTTGCTGTTGGACTTGGCATGTTTGTTACTTTCTGTTTACATAATTTGAGTTAATTTAATAGTCTGATGTTACTCATATATGCTACTGCTATTGTAGTTGGTTAACATGGTTATAATTTTTTGTAGAAATCAGATTTATTTTAAAACATTTTTATCATTGGTAAAATTAGTTCATAATTTTCCAAATTAATTGGAGGTTTTCATTATTTTGGTTAATATGTACAGTAAAAAGCAACAACAGCTCTGAAATTCAAATGATTCTAAAGTTAATTTCTATTTTCTAGTTGTTCTGGCAAAAGAAAATAACCCCTTTTCAATTCATTACAAAAAAACTCCGTTATTGTTTCTCTGATTAAATTACATAATTGGTCAAATAACTTGTTAAAAACCTTAAATGAAAACTTTAGGACTTGCATTACAATGACTTGGTCCCACCTCTGTTTCTGTAACTTTTGTTTCTAAGCGTCTAATCTGAAAGCAGTGAAACATTTGTCTCAAAAAAGACTGTCTTTGCAATACATTCTCTAAACTATTGTGATTAAAACTTCAAATTCATACTTCCCATGTCTGACGCAAATTGTATTTAGCATCTTAAGCGTGTTTGGAAATTTATCCCAAGGAATCATTTTCCTTTGTCCCTGACTGGGCTCATTACAGCTGGAAGACAGTTAAGTCTAAATCTTCACAAATGGTTCATATGCAACTATTGCATCGTATAGAGTTTACATGGTTGACTAGAGATAAGCAGGTTTACTTATTTATAAAGCAGTCATTACACACAACGCACTTTACTGGACTTTAAAAGAAAGACTAGAAAGAAAGTAAAGCATGAAACGGAAGTTGTTTGGATTATTTCTGATAACTTTATTGCAAAATATTATAACAAGATTCTTCTGTAGCTAAAGTTGTAAGTCTGTACAGTTTTAGTGATGATGACAATCCCAAAAACTCCACATCTTACAAAGTACTTTTGGTCTAGTTTCTTGTTCAGATATCTCGGTAGACTTGAAATAAGACTTACAAGTAACTTTTCAGCATGGTATAAGTTCTTGTTGAAGTCAATAATTATTTATATTGATGAAAAAGCTGTAGTTTACAGACAGATAATTTCACTCTTTTTCTTTTGATGCGTTCTGTTGCAGCCGGGCATGATGGGAAACCCAGGCGGCTCGTTTGGAGGTCCATATCAAGGAGGTCAGGGTCTGGGAGCTGCAGGGCTGGGCCCTCAGCTCCAGAACAAAGGGCCCATGGCCAACAACCTGGGCCAGTTCAATGTGGACAAGAAGACCCAGGCAATGCAAGGAATCGGTGCCATGGTAAGGCATGCACTCAGATTTAATTATGACGAGTCGAACACTGTTATTGTTTTTACTGCTTCTTCAGAATACTTTTCATGACAAACAACTCCCCCTGCCCCCTCTTCTACTGCTTTCCCTTTTCGGGCCACCAAGCAGTCGCAGACGGGTGTGGGCGGTCCAACGGGCGCACCGGTGGGAGGAGCACCAGGGATGGTCCCCAGCGGGCAGGCGGGCCTAGCAGGATTCAACGCGCAGGCCTCTGCGGCGTCCGCTGCGGCCGGAGCGCCACCCACAGCGGACCCAGAGAAGCGCAAGCTGATTCAGCAGCAGCTGGTCCTCCTGCTTCACGCGCACAAGTGCCAGCGGCGGGAGCAGGCCAACGGAGAGGTCCGGCAGTGCAACCTGCCCCACTGTCGCACCATGAAGAACGTTCTGAACCACATGACCCACTGCCAGGCCGGCAAGTCCTGTCAAGGTGAGAGTCACTGTGCTGTAAACTTGTTACCTTATGTCAGAAAGATTTAATATGATGACTGCGTTTCTATGGAAGTATGTTTGACTCTGCTGAAGTTCAGCTCTTATAGCTGCAGTATATGACTTTGTAAAAAAAAAAACCCCCCAAAAAAACAACCTATTTTTTACATGTTTGGTTAAACTGACATTATATCCTGACAGTGTGGTATGAGACACCCTGAACTACTATTGCTGTCAGAGCCAGGAGGAGGGGCTTAGAACTGCCAATCATCCTCGTATATGCACTACTAAATGTGCTAATGGCAGAGAAACAACTTGCCATTCCAGGAAATGCTAACTAGCCTTAGCATTCATGGAAGACTCTGCTATTGATATTCAGCTTTAGCGTAGCAGAGAGAAAGGTGGGACAGTGTGAGAAGCATGTACATGAGCATGATTGACAGCACAAAGACGCTGGGTGCTAATAAATCGGTCCTGATTTTCTTAATATTGGGGATGAGTTTCTGATCTTATCTACATCTTCAAAGGTCTGAGAATCAGTCACTGCACCCTTTAGTCTGCTGTGGGAGAGGACTGACAGACAGAGAGGTTATGTCTTCACAATAATGGTTTACTGAAATCAGGGCCTTGTTGTCAACTTAGAGAATTTTAGACAAAATATCTGGGCAGCTCAGATCTTTTTAAAGATTGATGATTGGTCAGAAAACTAAAATCGGTGCACCAATAATTTTACCGTCCTTCATGTGCTCATATTTCATTTTCACATTTTGTGCTCTGCGTCTCCTCCATCGCCTCTTTCCCTTTGCAGTGGCTCACTGTGCGTCCTCCAGACAGATCATCTCCCACTGGAAGAACTGCACGCGCCACGACTGTCCCGTTTGTCTGCCACTGAAGAACGCCGGGGACAAGAGGAACCCGCAGTGTGAGTGTCTGTATCTGACCAAACCAACACATCTACACTGTTTCTTATTTTGTTCCCAAATACTGTACATCTGCTTTTTTTCCACAATTTTATTAGCTTTGACTACTCCAGTAGCTTGTAGACATTTTAATTCTAAGACCTCACTCTGCTCTTTTAGAAGCTTTTGCATAGATGTTTTAAATGTATTTGTTGAAATCACTGTTGTTGATGCTTTCGAGCAGAAGAGATAAATAATCACTGATTCAATATTATTCTTGCTGTCCTCACAGCTCTGCTGAGTGCAGCAGGTTCAGGACTGGGAAGCTCGCTGGGTTCGGTCCCCGGTGGTCAGCCCAGTACTCCCAACATCAACCCACCCAGCCAGATTGACCCCAGTTCAATAGAGAGAGCCTACGCCGCCCTGGGTCTCACCTACCAGGGAAACCAGATCCAGGGTCAGACTGGTCCACCCAACGTGGCCAGCCAAGGTCAGGCCGGCATGAGGCCTCTGAACCCAATGAGTAAGTTAAACAAAACAAGCTAAGCTAACAAAAAACATCCAAGTAATCCAGAATTCTGTTCTCTACCTGGTTTCAGGGCTGGGCAATTATCGCATCGTTCATAATTTTTCGTGATGAATTTATATGTATGGTTATGATAAATTCCAATTAATGATGTTTAACCCCCTCCCCCCAAAACTGTCACTTTCGTCAGTTTTACTATTTTCTCCACTGAAATGAAAACGTCAATAAATATCAGTAAATTTGAAAATAATGTGTGATACAAATCACACTTCTTTATGTCACTAAAAAACATGCCGCATCATCATCCTCAAACTACTTCCTGTCATCATCTTCATGGTTTGCACCAACATCTGGTTGTTGATCAAGTGACTCGTGAAGAAAGTGTTTCTGTCACAGTTCAACAAAATAAACCACTTTTAATACAGCCAAAAACACCACCTCACCTTAACGCCAACACGTTTTATGAAAAACAAATATTTTCAAAATTTCTATTAAGCAAATTTACTTTCGAAATGTCAAATTGTGCAATTATATGTACAATGAAAACACACTTAATACCATACAGTTACCTAAAAATGAGGAAATAAATACTTAATATCGTTACTTTTATTGTTATCGCAATAGTACAGCAAAATATTGTGATAAAACTTTAAGTCCGTATTGCCCACCCCGACCTGGGTAATGCCTTATTGCCAAAATCCTCCAGAAAATTTAGATGAAACTGAATTATTCAGAGTAAAACTGCAGACAAAAGTCACCCAAGAAGAGAGCGTTCTGTTAGGAAAGAAGAAACGTCATCAGAGTTGTATAAAGCCGATCTCTTATTTGTGTAGGTGTGAATCCGATCGGGGTCAACGGCGGCGTGGGCGGCCCTCCTCAGAGTCAACAAGCCAGTTTACTACAGGACACCATGATGCATCTTAATGTGAATAACCAAAGGTAAGAAGTGGCACCACGATGTGTGATGAGCAGTTTGACTTAAAATATCCAGAAATCAGCTTAATGATACTCCATTTTGTTTTGGTTTTTAAATATTATTTCCAGTTTGATGAATGATGCTGTAGGAGTCGGATCCATGCCCACAGCAGCCCCTCCCTCCGCCACAGGGATAAAGAAAGGCTGGCATGAAGACATCACACAGGACCTGCGGAACCACTTGGTGCACAAGCTGTAAGCGTCACCAGCAAAACACAACACACTTCGACTTGTGTCACCACTTCGAAAACCCTTTGAGATTTTCTACGTTTTGTCACGTTAAAAGCACAAACATAACTTATTTTATCAGGATTTCATGTAGATACTCCAAATTAAAGTGGCACTTCACTGTGTAGTGGATCGGAAATGACGTCTGATCTTTCTGAGTTGTTTGGTAAGAAAAGTCTGATAAGTGTGACGTTTATTTGCATTCAACTCCCGGAGTCAACACTTTGTGGACGCGCCTTTCAGTGTCTCCAGCAGCTCATTTATTTATTTTTTGCTCTCTTTAGTGTAACTTTCTTTTAAAAGCCTTGTCACAGTTTCTTATCTCGATTCAGGTTTGGACTTTGACTAGGATATTTAAGCACATGATTGTGCTGTAATCTACACCATTACATTGTAGCTTAAATTACTTTCCCTGGTATTTATCTCCATCCATTTGAGTACTGTAGCCATCTTGCACGTTTCTACCAAAGGGAAAAAAACAGCATCTTCATGATGCTGCCATCCCCTTCCATTTTGAGATGATTGATTGAACCGTTCTAGCTTCAATTTAAACTTTATTTCTAACTTGTCTGTGTTCCTTGGTCGTGTTGATGCGGTTTGAGTTACTCACAGGTGGATTTTATTCACTAATTGGATAACTTCTGAAATCAGTTGATTGCGCTACATTGTATTCAGGGATACTAGAGTTTAGGGGTTGAATACAAATGCATCCCACACTTTAAATTCTGAATTTCAATTGTGAAACTTTGAAACCCATGCATCAATTTCTTTTCACATGACAACTATCCACAGCTTTCCGGTAGTCAGTCACAGACTCTGCTGTTCCCTTGTTCACTAGCCTCTTCCCGTCTGTTTGTCCGCTCACAGTGTCCAGGCCATCTTTCCGACTCCGGATCCTGCCGCGCTGAAAGACCGTCGGATGGAGAACCTGGTGGCCTACGCCCGGAAGGTAGAGGGAGACATGTACGAGTCGGCCAACAGCAGAGTAAGCTGCTCTCTTCTCAACCTCACTAATTACACACAAAAAAATATAAATGGAATATGCAGACTTCAGCCTTCTTCACTGGTGGTTTTGCCGTTCTGATGTTTTCTTTTTTTCTTTTTTCCAGGCTGAGTACTATCACCTGCTGGCAGAGAAGATCTATAAGATCCAGAAGGAGCTGGAGGAGAAAAGACGGACTCGGCTGCAGAAACAGGGCACAGCCGGGCCCGGCATGGGTCAGTCACCAACCGGGCTGCCTCAGAGTAAGTGGACATCTAGATTCTCCTGCCAGTGCCTAACTTTTTATTTCTGTTTCTACTCTGATGCGTTGCGTAGAAATCTTGGGTTTGGTGTGTAAATAACTTGTCGTCACATCTGTTTTCCTTTTTCTAACGTCTGCAACCTGCGCCTCAGTAAATCAACTCTGCAGTTCTACTTTCTCCCATTGTGCACTTATGGGTGTCGCTGTCTATCTCCTTTCTGCAGACGGCCCTCTCTCTGAACCATCCATGGTGCGGCCGCCTGTACCTAATCAGATCAACAGGATGCAAAACCCAGGTAGAGAACTTCCTGGAAGGATTGTTTTATCTGCTCAGATATGATTTATTTGCACAAAAAATTTAAATTTTCCACTAAACAATTTTTCTTCCTAACATTATGTGGATGTTTTTGTCAGGTATGAACCAGTTCAATCAGATGGGGATGCCAGCTATGGGTCAAAGGTCGACACCGCCTCTTCCTATGGGAGCATCTGGCAACCAGGTCAGCGCTTTGCTTTGTTTTAAGCTACAGCTAATAGAGCCATTTATTGTGTCTTGGACAAATCTGCTTCCATAGAGGTGACTTTTTAATCAAAGAGAATTAAAAAAGTTTATTTTTTATTTTTTTATACACATTTATTCATTTAGCTTGGAATGGTGGGGCCCAGAGTGGGACAACCCAACGTCAACACAATGCCGACCCAGTATCTGTCCCATGGACAGTTTCCTGGGTCAGGACCTGGAGTTGGAGCACCTCAGCCTGGACTGGCCCAGCCTGGATCCCAGGGCGGGATGGCACAGGTAGGAAGACTCACATTCCTTTAATTCTTCCCTGTCGGCCATGTTTATTTACTCTGAACTCATGTTTGGTCTTGACATTATTGAGAGGTTTTGTGACATTCTCTATCTGAAATCTGAATGGTGGTGAGTGAAATCAGTTTCACAGGTGTGTTACTCCTGTCTTGTGGCTCAGCACCAAACACTGTACAGACAAACCTGCAATAGCTAAAAATGTTTGTTTTTTTTATCATGTTTGTGGTCTTTTAGGTTTTTAAAATCAGACGCTTTTCTTTAACTGAGCATATTCTGAGAATATGACAAACATATTCAATAATCTCTTCATTAAAAAAAAAAAGACATCACCACCTCCCAAAGTTGTTTTAGCACAAAAACTTTTGGCCAAAAATGACTTATACTACATGTAGTTTATTTTTTTCGAAAGACTTTTCTGTCAATTTTGAGTCGTCTTCATCCTGTTCTGTAACTTGAGCCGACTGAGGCTACTGCTAGTTAGCTTGTTTGTGTCAATTGTGGGTGCAGATTATCGCCAAGTTTGTCTTCGCCATTGATTAATTTCTGTTGCCAGCCCATATGATGCTTCATTGACACTATAGTATAAAATGTTATTTTCTTTTGTACATCACAGCTCTTAGATTTCATTCATCGTGGTCTTAAAAAATCTTAAAGTTTTAAATGTGAGTTGGTGAACCCTGTCCTCCTGCTTCTCCCTGTAGGCCCAGATGGGAACTCCTCCATCTCTCTCTGTGGCCAGCCCTCTGGCACAGCCCGGTTCAGTGGGCGGTCCCAGTGGGGTCCCCACTGTGGGGCCCATGGGTCCCCAGAGCGTGGGAGGCGGCGGTCCCAACGCATCCCTTGGCACCCCCGCTCCATCCGTAACCTCATCTAACTCCAACCAGCAAGCCAACTCCATCCCCCACCTGGGACCCATGCGTGGCAGCTCCCCCTCCCCGGCACACAGTCGCTCCCCAACGCCCCACCAGACGCCCCCCAGACTAGCAGGCTCCCAGACACCGCAGCCACACACCCCCAACGCTCCTCAGCTGGCGGGGCCCCCACTGGCCCTTCAGCAGAATCAGCTCAGCCAGGGGCCTGGCTCCAACAAGCCCCTCCAGCAGCAACACATGGGGCCCTCGGGTTCAACCACTCCGTCTCATCCCGGACTAGCCCCCAGCTCCACGCCGCATGCCGCTCAGCTGCCCCGCACTCCGGTTAGTTAGAGCTGCAGCTCTTCCTGTTCTAAAGGAAATAATTTGATCTTGTTTAAGTTTTATTTGCAAGACGTTTCTCTTTTTATGTCAAGTATAAATCTATTCAGTCCAATCATAAAGCAGGGCTGGGTCATAAATCGATATCATCGATTCATTGAGTTTTTGGCTTTTGTAGATTTAATTTTTGGAAAATCAGGATTTTTTTTTCACAAATGTGAAATAAAATCTAGTTTCTGTAGTACAGTCTCAGTCTGTCACAACAAGCAATAAATCAATTAATCGCACGATAAATTAAAATAGCTCCATATTTTCCATTCTGATTAATATTTTGTTTACAGAAACATAATTAATTTTTTTTTATGGTTTTGGTCATGTGTGGTTTTTATTTCCACTTTATTTATTGTTCTTTGTTGTTATATTTTCTTTTGGATATTTAAAATATCTTCCAGTTTCAGCATTAAGTGTTCTGTACAAAATTACAACAAAAGTTAGTTGATCTGAGAGGATGAACTTGCATTATTTTGCCGTTGTCATTATATTAGTTGATCTCAAAATGACAACATTATCGTTTATCTCAGTAATTTCTGGGACAATCTATTAGGGCTGGTGTAAACGAATATTTTAGTAATCGAGTAATTTATCGATTATTTTTCCGATTAATCGAGTAATCGGATTAAAAAAAGATAAAATAAAACATTGGTAAATCTAACATAACAGCAGTATTACTATTGCTTGTCAACATAAGTCCAATTTTTCACATTTGAGCTTCTCTAACAATAACTTTTCTGTTGTTTAGAAAATTAACCTGTAACGTTCGCTCTGAACCTGCAGCTCCGGGAGGAGAAAAGCTGCTGTACTCCAAGCATCGCTCCCGTCATTTTAAGGATGCTTAATGGTCCCCCGAAAAATTACAAAAACCTGGACATAATCATAAATCAATAAAATCCACCCAGGTTGAACTTGAAAATTGGACGTTATTCTGCTAACACTTAGCTTTCGTCAACAACTCGGGCGGAAGTGAGAGCTCTGCATATCGCTAATAATGTCCCGGCCGGAACATGGTGCGCTAAATAATAAAACATAACTTAACGAAGATTCAAGGCAGATACATTTTCCTCGAGGAATTTTAATAATCAAGGTACTCGAATCACTCGAGGAATCGTTTCAGCCCTACAATCCATCATCCTAGAGTTTATGACGGTCATAAACTTGCCCAGGGCGGCCATCTTGTGTTATAAGAGTATTTCACAGCAGTAGAGTTGATCTTTGAATTCAGGTCTACTCGGCATTGGAATATCAGGTTCAGGCAAAGACTTTACAAAGTCAGGAAAATTAATTAATAATTTTATAAGCATTATATTAGTAACTCCTACACAAAATAAATAAAATGAGGAATGTTGATAAACTTGTAAAGTTGTTGCTTGGTAACGGATTTTCAGATGTGCTAAAAGATGACGTATTTTCATTTCAACATCAAATTATTAGCAGCAACAGGACTTTAAAACGATTGAGCAATTATTTCTTCTAAATGACCGGGTTCATTTAGAAGAAATAATCAAATGGTCACAATAGATCTTAGTAGCTGTAGAAGCTGTTTTCCTTATTAAAACTTTTTTTTTCTTTATAATTTTAAGACGTTCTGGTAAACTTCTGTCTTTATTCTGCCAATATTTTGACTATAGTCCCATAAATCAAACAAAAAACCTCATAACCAGCTCTCATACTTTGCCATACAACTCACAGAAGGCATGATTGGGAAACAATAGGCCACTTTTTGTAAATATTTTCTGTTAATTTCATCCAATTAACTGGAGTTTGTGTGTAATGGTCCCTGCAGCTGTCCCAGAAGGGCTCGTTCCCAGCAGACAGCCAGGCCATGACGCCGGCCTCCGTCGGCAGTCTGGACGCTTCGTCCCAGCAGCCGTCGATGGACGCCTCCGCCACCAAGATGGAGCCCAAGGCGGAGGTGAAACATGAGGATGAGGAGGAGGAGAGCGACACGGGCAGTTGCTCCAAAGGGGGAAAGCTGAGCAACCACAAAGCGGAGGAAAAACCCGTCAAACTAGAACCTAAGAAGGAGGAGTGTTCCGGAGACGGAGGGAAAGGAGTCCCCATGGACACGTCCACGCCGTCAGTGGCCATGAAGAGCGAAGAGAAGAAGCCGGAGGTGAAGAAGGAGGAGGAGAGTTCGGAGGCAGCTGCTCCACAGGCTCCTGTGAAGAAGAAGAGTAAGACGTTGTTTTACAGAGCTGAAAATACTACGTCACAGACTAGTTGAGTTAAATGTAACTTTTTTCCCCTTTTCATAATTTCATAGTCTTCAAGCCGGAGGAGCTTCGTCAGGCCCTCATGCCCACGCTGGAGTCTCTCTACCGACAAGACCCAGAATCCCTCCCATTCAGAATGCCTGTGGACCCAAAGCTGCTCTGCATACCCGTACGTATTCTGAGTCAGAACGATGTCCAATGTCCTCAACCCGTTCTCTTTCGTAACTACCAGTTCCATGTTCCTACTATAGCCGCGTTTCCTCTAGAGGTGGGCAGATCCATCTAAAATATCAATAACATCAGTACCAAGTCGGTTTTAACATTAGCGTGCCAAGATTGATCCATCTTGAAATTTAATTTGGGCTTTGTATTCTCAACTCTACCTCAGAAATAATTTTGTTTTGGCTTTTTCTCAAATGACAACTTTTCCACTTTGTTTAGGAAAAATGCACAAAAATCATGTTAATATGTGATTCAATTATTTTGTAGATACATATATAGACTTTGTCTAAATTCTGCCCCAGAATTTATTATTTGAATTATTTGAACAAAATAATTCAAAGAAAAAAGGAACAAAAAAACCCCCAGTAGTTTGATTAAATATCAATATCAAACTTGAATAAAAAGTATCGATATCAGCGATACAGGCCCTGTATTTACTTGATATTGGACTGATATCTAAATATGCAGTATTGCACATCTTTTTTTCCCCATTAACAACACAGCTGCGCTAATTGGAATCACAAGAATTAAATTGCTTAATAGAAACACAGCAGTTTCGAAAAGAGTCAAACATTTTGCCATTACCGTGAGTTTTTTTTTTTGCCGCATCAAAGCTACAATAGTAATAATAATTGTAATGGAAACAAAGCTTCTGTCTGGACTGTCAGCATGTGTCTAATGACATTTCCTCTGAAACATTTGGACAGGACTACTTTGACATAGTGAAGAACCCGATGGACCTGTCGACTATCAAGAGAAAGTTAGATACAGGTGAGCATCTGTCTGCTGGAATATATACCTTATCAGAGTATTTCTACACCTTGAACCACAAACTTCAAGATATTTATTTTCCAAATTCCACTTGAATTTTTCAGAATTCCATTTTTTTTCCAATTTAACCATATTTACTAGCCCAAGTAGTATTTGATTACAGTGTGCATAGAAAAAATGATGGAACATATCGATGAGTAGAGGTCAACATTTCCTGCTATTCTGTATCACAAATTAAACAAACTGCTGTGGTTTTACAAGCTGTTAAAGAGTTTCCCCTTCATTTTTTTCTACTTTGATCATTATGAGCAAAACTAAGAATCTTGTTCTTAAAGTAAAAGAGAGTATCCCTTATTAAAATACTTTAGAGTTGATCAGAATGCTAAAAAAAACTAATCCAAAACAGTAAATAGTAAAAGCTCATGCACACTTCCAGGACCTTTTGTCCATTTTTATTTCTTCCATCTCCATTGAAATGATGACTACCAGCATTTTGGCACTTAGCTTCCATGTTCGCCACCACTGAACATGAATATTGTGGATTCCATTTTGTTTATTAAATTCTGTCTGTGTTTTCCACACCATGAAAATTATACGTATCTCTATATTACTTGGATTTGAAGTGATAAACCAATGCAAGTTGCCTTGGAGAACTGTGAAATAAGACGGAAAATCTGATTCTGCTTTTAAAATTAACAACTTTCACCCTCCTCTGCTCTGGTACTCCTAAAGAAAGTTTTGTGTAGTCAGATGTTGGTCAGTAAATGGAGCTCCTGACTGGTGGATGGTGACCAGAGCATACAGTTAATGCCCATAGGAATGGTTTGGAACAAAACATTGTCAAGTGTTAGAATGGCCTAATTAAAGTCCAGAGCTAAATCAGGTGGACTGAAAACTAATTCACGCCTCATTTATTTGTTGATATTTTAGAGAGAGAAAAATACCGCAGTTTGTTTTCTTTTTTATGAGATATTTTGTGTTGGTCTGTCACATAAAATACACTAAAGTTTGAGGCTGTAATGTGACAGAATGTGGAAAAAATTCATAACTAATGCACAACTCAGTAGTTACTTAACCAAAAAGTGATAAAGTGATCCCATCCCTTTATATTTTAATGTACAGTTCTTCTACTTACCAGAGAGCCATTTAAAACTCTGGATCCATCAGTGATCACGCACTAACTGACCAGCCGGGGTTTCGCTCTGTCTTCGTGGCGTTTGTGTCGCTGCAGGTCAGTACCAGGACCCGTGGCAGTACGTGGACGACATCTGGCTGATGTTCAACAACGCCTGGCTGTACAATCGCAAAACGTCCCGCGTCTACAAGTACTGCTCCAAGCTGGCCGAGGTGTTCGAGCAGGAGATCGACCCTGTCATGCAGGGCCTGGGCTACTGCTGCGGCAGGAAGGTGTGTAGGCACACGGTTCTTCTTTCAGCAGGAAATATTGCAAAGTATTTGTCTTTTATCAAACACACTTTGTGCTTTCTCTTTGATTCCATAGTTAGTAAGGCCAGACCTGTCAACTGACTTTTACTGAGAAAAAGGTTTTAGAGAACGAAAACCTTCTTTTTGTTAATTGATTATACCTGGATTGATATTGCAAATAAAAAAAAAGTGAGACCCAAATTTTGCTTTTATTGCTGAGGATAAGTTGAATTTATCCTTTTATGTTTTGACCAAACCCAAAAGAATTTTCAAACTGGAAACTTTTCTTTCAATAATGTGCAAAATCCTTTTTAAGGTTTGGATCTACAGTGATTTAAACAAAACAAGACAAAAAACAGACTTCTTTACTTGTTTCTTTAAAATTGTTGTATGTTCAGTTTGTTGTTGAGCCAGTAAAATAAAAAGATATATATATATATGTATACTATGTTTGTTTTGTGGTTTTAGTTCTTTAAGAAAAAGTTATTTTTTTTGGCTCGGAAATTTTTGACTTGATGATTTTGTCCCATGTGAAAAGCGAAAGGAGATAAAGTTTGGGCAAACAAACAATAAAAAAGGCAGAAAATAAGCAGAATAAAATGAAATACCCAATCAAACCTCTGTGACACCAACCAGTTCTTGCATATACAAAACATTGTTTAATTTAACCATTGATCCATTTCTTTATATCCTTTGAGTTTTCTAATTGTTTTAGAAGCTTTTGTTTTCTGTCAATATGTGTGGACAAGTCGTTTCCTCCGCTAATGAAACCGATCCGACTCTCAAATGCAAAAATGAAGTCTGCTTCGCCTGTGACGTTGGTTCATAACTAATTTTAGCCAGGGCAATACTACTGCAATATCATGTTTCACTTTTTATTGGGTGGTCTATTTTTGATTTTACAGACAAATACCTAAACCTACTGTGTGTATGAGGAAAGCCTGGATGAGTGGTCTACGTTTAACGACTTAATATTAAGACGTTTTAGCTCTAATGGCAGACTATTCAGAGTTGATGTTTGGATTAGTCTTCTCCATATTTTACTTATTATTTCTGAGTGCATTCGCTAAATGCTTTTTAAAATGACAGCATTTTTAGTTGAAGGCGTCTTCTTGATCCCTGACGATGTTATTCTTTAAACTTCAAGTTGTAGAGAGCCATCAGATTGACATGTCCCCTGTCCTCTTGTCTTGTGTCCGTCAGCTGGAGTTTTCTCCGCAGACACTGTGCTGCTACGGGAAGCAGCTGTGCACCATTCCCAGAGACGCCGTTTACTTCAGCTACCAAAACAGGTATGTAGAGGAGATGATTACTGAATAACACAGGGTCAGGTTTCAACTAGGTATTTTGACTGGTAAAATTACTACTAGTAATCAACTATATGTATTTACATGAGTGTTATATGTATATGTTGATCTGATTTATGGTTTCCCTAAACATTTCACTTCATGTTCTCCATTTCTATTAACCTCCCTGTGATTCCTGACACACTGGCATTTTAACAGTCAGTCCTACAATCACATTCTTTATGATTTTCTGGAAACTCAATGAATTATCACTAATTAATAATTATACCTGTCATGATAACAATTTTTTATGAACAATAAATTGTCCTAGGAGTTGCGGGATAAACAATAATATTGTTGTTTTGAGACCATTTTCAATTAATATGATGGTAATGGCACAATAATGCAAGAATACACTGTCAAAGATCAGTAAACTTTAAATTTTAATGAACATTTAACACTGGAACTGTAAGGCATTTTAAATATACAAAATAAATAAACAAAACAACACAAACAATAAGTAAAATGAATTATCAAGTGTCTGTAAACAAAATAGTCCTTCAAAAAAAGGGCTAGTTGAGACCAATGCACCAGACTGAAGACTTATCATCCAATTTTAGGTAGAAAGAGAGAAAAATGATAAATCATGCAAATGGAAATTATTGAGCAATTCATTGATTTAGTGCTTATTGAAGCAGGCCAAAACACAGCTACTGTTTACCAATTTGAAGCAAAAAAGTGGAGAAAATTTCTCATTTTTCTGCTGCTATTTACACTTTATACAATGTCAACAGTCTGCAGCACGCAGTTTAATGCAGCTAGCTTGGCTACGATCACTAAAACAGTGATCTGAGTTTGTATTCAAATGTAAATCTTTCCTCTTACTTTGAAATTTGCAAAAAAGTTGTTAAACTTGGTAGATTTCACAGTATTGGCAGAATTTGAAGGTTAAAGAAAATAAAACGGAATCTTGCTGAATTCTGTTCAGTGTTCCTGTTATGAGCTGAAAGTCCTGCTCCCGTTTGTGGCAAAAGCATGTCGCAAAACAAACTCTTCAGTTTAAATAACATCTCTATTTCTTCTGACATCATTCCATACAGAAACTAGCCAACTTTGAGCCCTCCTTCAGTAACGACATCCCCACTGAAGAGTGTTGTTAACACAATCTGGTAGCAATTAGGTGGTACTTTCGGTGAACACTAAAAGATTGTATTTTTAAGTTTTGAAGTGTTCATTGCCAGTCGAGAGAGGAAATGATGCAGTTTAAAGCTATTATTTGAACATCTTGGCCTCTACCTTCATTTTTATCCTTCACCTCTGACCTTTGCTAACCAAAGTAAACCAGTTCACTGTAAAAGGACCGACTTTAAAATGAGCTGCTTGAATGAAGAGCTTAGCCTTCGCCTGTGCTTCCCCTGTTGTTCTGTGTAATCTACATGTCCCCCACCATCCCACACCTTCCCCTCGTACAGCGGCTGTTAACTCTGCTCCTGCTTCGTTAGCTGCGATGCTACCTGTTGCTCATCCTCTCATGTCCAAATTGCTAATCTGTGCTTTGCCTCGCCTCTCTGCTGTCCTTGGTGTTCGTCTCGTCCTGTTCCGTCTCGTTCTCCTGTCCTCTCTCCCACTCACTGTGACATCAACACTGGCTTGTCCTCCCCCAATCCCTACCCTCACCCGTCTCTCCTCCCCGTTGAAATCATGCCTGGCTATGTTGACGACGACTCCCCCGCCGTCCTGCTGTCCTCCTCCCCGCCTTGTTCGGTGGCCGCCCCCCCGCCCCTCCCATGCGCTGTCTGTGGTTGACTGTGCTGTGGGGGAATGGTGTAGTTCACCAAAATTTGGGCTTGTTGCTGACAGGTACCACTACTGCGAGAAGTGCTTCAATGAGATCCAGGGAGAGACAGTTTCCCTGGGCGACGACCCCACCCAGCCGCAAACGTGAGTATTTCTGTTTTTCTTGCTAACATTCCGGAGCATCTCTGCTGCGTCTTAATCAGTTCCGACTCCATAGCTGAGGTTTCAACCTGTCGCACTGCTCTCATTTCAGGTCCATAAACAAGGATCAGTTTGAAAAAAAGAAAAACGACACACTGGACCCTGAGCTGTAAGTCTAGAGCCATTAGACGCCACGGCGCTACGGCGACCTGAGCCTAACATGTCCGTCTCTCTGTCCAGGCTAGTTGAATGTATGGACTGCGGACGCAGGATGCATCAGATCTGCGTTTTGCACAATGAAACAATCTGGCCAGCAGGGTAAGCAACATAGTTTTCGTATGTAATAGCTAATTAGTTTACAAATTGCTTCTTTTATTGATTTTTACCTGACCTGTTTTTTTTTTTTTTTTTGCTTGCTCTGTGCTTCATAGTTTTGTTTGTGACGGCTGTTTAAAGAAGACAAACAAGACACGGAAAGAGAACAAGTATTCTGCTAAAAGTGAGTAATGCATGATGTTGTTGCTCCTGTTGTGATGCATTCATGGTGAACCAACTCTGTACAAATTTATGGTGAGGCAGAACTGAACTCAGTTCAGTTCATTTATACGCCACCAGTTCACAAAAAATGACGTCCTGTGGGACTTTACAAAAAATAATTTCAATTCAATCATACATGCATTTATTCAAATTAGTCGTAGTTATCAAACAGCGCATTAAGCTAATTTAATCAATTAATTAGACTTTATTATTAAGTACGGAGTTCCTTTACATCTTACAGAAGTCTGGAATTTAAGTATCTTCAAAGTCTGAATAGCTGAAAGAATATAAATATTTATATTTCCAAACTTGATTCCATATCTAATTGTCTGAAGGTCCATTTATCCATCTATCTGTCCATCATCCATCCCTTCATTCTTGCAACATTTTGTCTTGTAGCTCATCAATTCATTCTTCCTTTTGTCCATTGGTCCTTCTGTCTGTCCATCCATTTGTTCGCTATGAAGTCATCTTTTTCAATCCTGATGATTGTTATCAATTGTCTTTCAAACCATCATTCATCCCTCTTTTTGTCTGTGTGCCCTTCCATTTCCCACTTCAGATTTCCAAATTCCATGTTTAAAGCTGGATCATTATAGAAATATCTCCATAAATTTGTAGCAAGCTTATTTATTTATTTAAATTATGACTAAAAGGGACCAAGGCAATAAATCTGAGAGTGAAAACATGAAGTTTTGACATGAAAAATGTGTTGGGACCTTGAGTGTTACCTATAGGCTGTAACAATAATAATAATAGATTGACTCCAGATTGCAGTTTTTCTCTTACATTCTTACCTTCCAGCCAACTGGTGATGCATATTGGGTAACAGTCTACACACACATGATGAATGAGAGGAGAATTGTCCTTTACTGTCATCGTAGTTAGAAGTGATGACGCTTCTCTTTACCGTTCTCTGCTGTTCGTCCTACAGGGTTGCCCCAGACGAAGCTGGGAACCTTCCTGGAGTCGAGAGTGAATGACTTCCTGAAGCGCCAGGCCCATCCTGAAGCCGGAGAGGTCTTCATCCGGGTTGTCCACGTCTCTGACAAAGTGGTGGAAGTCAAACCAGGAATGAAGTCCAGGTAAAAAAAAACAAAAACAACAACAAAAAGACTTGTAAACATGGTTTGTCATTTACAGCGATTGCTAAAACGAAGGAGTTAACCTTCAGATTCCTTGAGTGTTTCTAAGCTAAAAGGTGTCGCCTTGAATGCAAAAGCATAGATGTTGCTCAATTTTTCTTAACCTTTTGGTGCTTTTCTACCTCAGAATGTGTTGGTTTATGTGTCACAGTCATGATTTCCTGATGTTTCTACTCTCAGGTTTGTGGACAGTGGAGAGATGTCCGAGTCGTTCCCTTATAGGACCAAAGCTCTTTTTGCCTTTGAGGATATTGACGGTGTGGATGTCTGCTTCTTTGGTATGCATGTTCAGGAGTACGGCTCCGACTGCCCTCAGCCCAACCAGAGGTACAGAAACCCACCTTACCGCACCTTTTCCACCTCTTGTGATTTTAACTCAACTTAAAGTCAGGTGAATGAGTTTGAATCAAGTCTTCATCATGGTTTCCTTCCAGGCGAGTCTACATCTCCTACCTGGACAGTGTTCACTTCTTTCGGCCTCGCTGCCTAAGAACAGCAGTTTACCATGAAATCCTCATCAGCTACTTGGAGTACGTCAAGAAGTTAGGGTGAGTGCCGCAAAGTAGAACTTATTTACGAGTTCTTGGATGTCCTTTTCTTTGAACACAAACACAGAGTTTAAAGAATGCAATGTAAGTTGATCACTTTTTGTCATTTTCTTTCCAATCTGGAAGATAAAAAATTCTAAATTTCAGTTTCATTAATTGTTTGGGTTTGTGAGTTTATTGGTATAAAACACACAGATAAACACCAAGTCATTAAAAAATAAACAGCCTTGACTTTTTAAACTCTCTTTTTGCATCTAAACCCCAAAAGAAGACCAGTTGCACCTAATATGATTATCCAGTTCAGATTTTCTAAATCAGTATCAGTAGATTTTGATTCAATCAGAATCTTTTTCGTCTTTTTTTCTCTCCAATATCTAAAATGTTCTCAAATCTAAAGCTTTAAGTGTGTCACAGCGTGGAATCTTGAAGTGAGTAAGGAGCCACTGGTTGTGACCTGTGTTGGTTTCTGTTTTGCCCAGTTACACCACCGGTCACATCTGGGCTTGCCCACCTAGCGAGGGCGACGACTACATCTTCCACTGCCATCCTCTGGACCAGAAGATCCCAAAGCCCAAGCGACTGCAGGAGTGGTACAAGAAGATGCTGGACAAAGCTGTAGCAGAGCGAATAGTACACGACTACAAGGTACACACCACTAAAACCTGTTTTAGTTTCTATGTTTCCTTTTCCTCTCAAGTTTTACCGGAAAATGTTTAGGATGTCAGATTAAAATCAGTTTTGCAGAACATTAACTTTGCTTTGTTACTTGGCAGGATATTTTCAAGCAGGCGACGGAGGATCGTTTAACCAGTGCCAAGGAACTGCCTTATTTCGAGGGCGACTTTTGGCCAAACGTGTTGGAGGAGAGTATCAAGGAGCTGGAGCAGGAGGAGGAGGAGAGGAAGAAAGAGGAGAGCAGTACTTCTAATGAGAGCGTTGATGTAAGGCTGAGTCACTCCTCTCTGCTCTTTGATTCAGATTGTGTTTCTGGGAAGAGGAGTCATGAACTGGTTCCAGAACGCATCGATGAAACAATCACAGGTTTTCTCCTTTTTCTTTCTCCTTTGTGCAGGATGTAAAAAGCGACAGCAAAAACGCAAAGAAGAAGAACAACAAAAAGACGAGCAAGAACAAAAGCAGCTTGAGTCGCTCGAATAAGAAGAAACCAGGGATGCCCAACGTTTCCAATGATCTGTCGCAGAAACTTTACGCCACAATGGAGAAACACAAAGAGGTATGGAGGCACCCGCAGAGCGGCCCATCTAACCTGCTGATTACTGTTAAATATTACAGCAGTCTGGTGTTTGTGGTCCAATTCTAACATCTATGTCAGCCAGTAGCATACAAGAAGAAGACCTAAAGCAAATTAGTCATCACTTATTTATATAAGGAACAGAGATGATGTCACGCCTCTGTATTAGAATGAAGTTGCTGTAAAGTAAATATAAATTGAATATGGATTTGCATCTTTTTTTTTTAGTTGTTTACCTGTGTAGCATAATAAAAAAAGCAGTCTTCATCTGAAACTGATCCCTAACCCTAACTCTGATCTCTCTAAAACACAAATAATTTTAATCCATCTTGTTCAATAACAAATATGGGCCAAAAGATTTGTTTGTTATTAATCTTTATTTAACCAGGTGAGTTATTGAGAATGAATTCGTATTTAGAAATAAGAATGATTGTGTTTGTGTCACAAACACAATAAAACCAAAATGTGTATACATAGAATAAAATGTAATATTTTAGCTGAACCGTGTAGGTTTCAGACAGCATCTTCATTAAAATATATTTAAAATTTTCTGGTTATTCAAAAGTAAGACAGAATATAACATTTGAACCACTCTGGATTGGGCTGGTTTTCGTCCAATCACGAACACCAGCCCATATCTCTCGGCACCTTTACTGAATAATCTTAACATGGCAGTATACAACTATAAAAAAATTTGTTTTACGTATTTGTCAAAATTCGCATTATGTTGTGACAGTATAAGTATATAACTAATCTGTGAAAAACTTGAGCTCTGCACTCTTGCAGTGTAAACTGCAGAAATACATAAGAAAAACAACCAATCAGAGCCAGGGGGAGGGTCTTATAGCGCCGTCAATCATGCTTGTTCTAACCCCCTTTCCCTTGCTCTCTGCTATGCTACACCTGGTTCACCACAATATAGCCTGCCAGGAATGCCAAGACTAGTTAGCATAGCCTTTGCATAAATGTGCATAAATAGTTTTCCTGGAATGGTAAGTTTTGTTTTTTTCTTCCTGCTATTAGCACATTGAGCAGCACTGGTTGACAATGCTGCTCGATTGTCAATCTGAATTTATCAAATTGACAACCAATCTGGCTATGATTGATTGGTGGAACTCAATCTTTTCAGATTACCTGTCTCATATTATAATGTTGCAACATGGTGACAAATCAGAAAAAAATCAGAAAAATTTTTTTTACTGCAGCTTTAAGTGAACTCCTTTGTCTGTCTTGTTTTTTTTAAAGACTGCTAATCACCCATCTCTCATCTCTTCCTGCTGCCAGGTGTTCTTTGTGATCCGGCTGATTGCGGGTCCCATGGCGAACGCCTTGCCCCCCATCGTGGACCCTGACCCCCTGATGGCATGCGACCTGATGGACGGTCGGGATGCGTTTCTGACACTGGCCCGGGACAAACACCTTGAATTTAGCTCATTGAGGAGAGCCAAGTGGAGCTCCATGTGCATGCTGGTGGAGTTGCACAACCAAAGCCAGGACCGCTTTGTTTACACGTGCAATGAGTGCAAGCACCATGTGGAGACCCGCTTCCACTGCACCGTCTGTGAGGTGAGTGTCAGGGTGGAGGGTCGGACCTGTTGAAGTTGGAAGGTATACTGGACAAGTGTGGACATAGATTTCTGTTTCCAGACTTTATCTCTTACCACTTAATGTCACCTATTCTTTACTTTTTGTATCCGAGTCTGGGAACGCATTAAATATCTCCATGAAAAAAATGTCGATAAATTCTAACATTCCCTTTCTGTAACTTTCATCTTAATTGTTCTGTCTGTGGTGTTTGCTACAGGATTACGACCTGTGCATCACCTGCTACAACACTAAGGGCCACGAGCACAAGATGGAGAAGCTAGGCTTGGGCTTGGACGATGAGAGCAGCAACCAGGCCGCTGCCACCACCCAGAGCCCGGGAGACTCGCGCCGCCTCAGCATCCAGCGTTGCATCCAGTCCCTGGTCCACGCCTGCCAGTGTCGCAACGCCAACTGCTCCCTACCGTCCTGCCAGAAGATGAAACGGGTCGTCCAACACACGAAAGGCTGCAAGAGGAAAACCAACGGCGGCTGCCCCATCTGCAAGCAGCTCATTGCATTGTGCTGCTACCATGCCAAGCACTGTCAGGAGAACAAGTGTCCAGTGCCGTTCTGCCTGAACATCAAGCACAAGCTGCGGCAGCAGCAGCTACAGCACCGGCTGCAGCAAGCCCAGATGCTGAGGAGGAGAATGGCCAGCATGCAGAGGGTGGGCCAGGCCCCTCCGGGCGGCCCACCTGGGGGGAACGGGCTGCCGTCTCCGAGTGGCAACAACGGCGCAACCGGTCCGGCCACCCCAACATCTGTTGGTACACAACCTCCGACCCCACAGACCCCCACCCCGGGCAGTATGCCCCCGCTTCCTCAGCCACCAGGAGTTCAGATGGGCGGGATGGTCACTCCGGGTCAGCAGCCAGGCGGTGCAATGACCCCTCAGCATCACCACCAGCAGTTCCAGGCAGAAGGGATGATGATGTCTCCTCAGCAGCAGATGGTGAATCAGCAGCAGGCGCCCAACGTGCAGCAGCTGCAGCACCCTGGAGGTTTACCTCCGTACAACCCCAGACCACCAGGGCCGGCGTCTATCCATCAGTCGCTAGGGAAACCTGGGTTGGGTCCAGCCACCCCACCCCAGCAGCAGCAGCCCAACCAGGGACAGGGGTCCATGCCTGTACAGAGCCAGCCGCAGGGGCCTCCTCTAGCTGCTGTAGAGACGGCCCTAAAGATCCAACGACTAGCAGAGACCCAGAGTCGGATGGCTCAGGCCCAGGCGCAGATTCGTGGCTTGGGGCAGGGCGGCATGATCCCCCAACACCCCCACCACCAGAACAGCCCGGCACAGATGGTAATGCCCCACATTGGGGCCCAGGGCATGGCCCCCCAGACTCAGGGAGTGGTTGGCAGGACTATGTTGGAATCGCAGCAACATGGGATGGTAGCTGGCACACAATCCCAGCTGACCTCTCAAATTCAGCAACCACTTCAGTCAGCAAACCAGCAGTGGGGGGGCCCCAGGGGGCCGACCATGAACCCACAAACAAGGACAGCTATGATGGGGTCTATGCCCCCCCAGCAGCAGGCTGCCATCACTCAGCAGCAGCAGCCACCAATGAATCCGCAGCAGACCCAAGCAGGAAACCGCGGTTTGATGCAGGTGTTGGGTGTGTCAGAAGGCGCAGCAGGGGCCGCTGGGCTGATGCAAGGAGGGGGAACGAGTAACTTGCCCCAGGGAGCAGTGCAAGACCTTCTGCGTACCCTCCGCTCCCCAACATCACCCCAGCAGCAGCAACAAGTCCTCAACATCCTGCGCTCCAACCCAACTCTGATGGCCGCCTTCATACGCCAGAGAACGGCCCGGTACCAGGGTTCTCAGGGAGGCCCTGGGGGGCCGCCAGCAGGGGGCCCTGGAGGTGTAAGGTTCCCAGGCTCTGCTGGAGGCTTGCCCAATGTAGGGGGACCTGGAGCCAACCCGCTTGGCAACTTGGATGGACAACAACAGGTTAACGTTAACCAAATGGGGATAAATATTGCTCAGGGTGGAGCCGGGGGAGGCAACATGCCCACCATGGCTCAGCTGCAGCAGCTGCAGCAGCAACAGCAGCAGCAGCAGCAGCGTCCCATGTTGCAACAGCAGATGGCTGCTCTGCAACAGCAGCAACAGGGAGCAATGCAAGCTGGACAACAAGGCAACCTGGCAAATATGAATCCTCAGTTCAGAGAGTTGCTAATGAGGAGACAGCTACAACAGCAGCAGCTACAGCAACAGCAGCAGCAGCAACAACAGTTGCAACAGCAGCAGCTACAGCAGCAGCAACTACAGCAGCAGCAGCTACAGCAGCAGCAAATGGCGAACCATGGGCCGTTCCAGCAACAGCAGCAAGCGCAGCAGAGCTTCATGCAACCTGGACAAGGACAGGCAGGGATGCCTCCGTCCTCTCAGCCGCAGCCTGGAGGGGGCGCTGTGGGGGTCCAGCAGCAACAACAAGGACCACAGGGGGGACAGCAAGGGTACCCCATGTCACAAGTAGCTGCTGCGCTGCAGCAGAGGCTGCATCAGGTGCAGATGCAGCAGAACCCCATGGGTGGTCACCAAGGACCTGATCTGAGTGGGGGGGGTTCTGGGCCCCCCCTGCAGTCCGGACAGGGTACCTCAGGGCCGGGGCAGCAGCAGGGTGGAGTCGGAGTGCCACAGCTGTCCCAAGGCATGGTTCACCAGAACTTCCAGCAGAGGCTGCTGCAGCCATCACACCTGGGGGGCGGCTCGCCCGCCCAGCACAGCAGCCCCATGAGCCCCCAGATGGCCCAGTCGCCCCACATCCCGGGCCAAGGCGGCCTCGGCCCGGCAGGATCACTGGGCAGCCAGGTTCGCTCCCCTCAGCCCTCCCCCCGGCCGCAGTCGCAGCCGCCACACTCCAGCCCGTCCCCCCGCATGCAGCCCTCCTCCCAGCCGCAGCCCTCGCCTCACCGCATCTCTCCGCAGACGCAGAGCGGGTCGCCGCACCCGGGCCACCTCGCCCAGCACCACCCCAGCATGGCTCCGCCCCAACCGCCGCAGGTCCAGCAGCCAACGTTGTCCCAGCAGCAGCCACCAGGGGGCTCCGTGGATCCCAGTCAGTTCGGTGACCAGAACTCCATCTTGTCCCAGCTGAGCGGGATGGCAGGGATTCACGGAGGGCAAGGCACGCAGCCGGACATGCTGGGGGGAAACAATAACAACGGCAGCAGCAACAGCCAAGAGCTCAACCACAATCTCATGTAGCCTCGCCTCCACTTTTTGCTCTGACTTGTTGCCCCAGACAACAAACTGCCATACAGCGAGCCGGGGCTTTTAGAAGTTTTTATTTTTTATTTAAGCATTTTTGTGATGTATAAATACGAACTAAAGCTTCCTTCCTATGGGAGATGCGACTTTAATCTTAGAAATCAATAAATGAATAAATTAAAAACAATGGTAAGTTATTGCTGTTAATATATCTATATCTATATATTTTTGCCAACTGTGTACAAAAAGGCAGAAGGGTAGAGTTTCTGGTGGAGATATTTCTTCCTTAAATATGACAATATTTTCGGGGACTGAGTATTTTGCCTTTTTCAGAAGATTTTTAAGATTTCAAATGTGGTTATAAAAAAGTTAAAGTGAGTGATGTACCTTTTTTATAAATATACATCTATATATATATATTGTTTTCCTCTGAAGCACCCTGTCATGATTGTATTTTCCAGTCTGATTATTTTGTATTTTCGTTCCGTCGATGAATCGTAAAAGGAACACGAACATATCTTCCGTTACAGCGGTCTTCTTCAGAACAGTGAACACAGCTTTGTACGTGACTGCAGCAAATTCCAGATATTTATTTACTTTGAGCAGGTGGGAGGAAATGTGTGTGTGTGCGCGCGCTCGCGCCAGCTTTATTTTGTAGGTGTGTGTGAGAGAGAATCAGGGGTTTCTATTAGAGGTTTTTGTTAAACATTTACCGTGTTTCGGCAGATTCTGGCCACATGTACCTGACGGATTGCACCCACTTCTCAGCCTTTTTGTGAATATGCATCCCTCCAGTCCCTTTCACCGATCCCCTACAAAATGTGGAGGAATAAAAAGGCGTATTGCCGTTTTTCTTTCTTTTCTTTTTTTTCCTCAATAAGGTTGTAAATATTTTTCCAGCGCTGTTTTTATGTGACATATGAAAGATTGAGCAAGTTCCGCCTTCACCCTCTACCTTAACGGTTTTCCTTTCAATTATTTTGCCTCTTTTGTTTCTCATTTGCAGCAGCAAGGTTTGATTTGTTAGTACTGTAAAAATAGGAAGTTGTGGACTTTGATACATTTTTTTTGTTTTTCTTTGTAAAGAAATGTCAAAAAAAAAAAGTGTACATATTTAAAAAAAAAAAATTATAATCTGTGCAAACGACATGTTTTTGCTCCTTTTCTTCCCCCCTTCTTCATGGAATATGTGCTGTGTCTGAAACAAAAAGACAGAAGTGCTCCTAAGCTACTGTACAGTATTAACCTTTTTTTCTTTTTTCTAAAGTGTACAGTATGGGTTGTTGTAGGTCACAAGCACCAATGCGCCTTTTTTTTTAGTGTATTTGTTGACAAGGTTTTGGAGAGGTAGGGGCTGTCGCACTCGCGTTATTGTAGACACAAAAAAACAAAAAAAAAAACTTCCGCGGTAAACCTGCACAAAACGGAGCCAAAACAAGGGATTGATATGAAAGACCGAACATTTGGTTGTTTAGCTTTTTACAGAGAGGACTGAAGACACAATATTCACACGCTTACTATTTGTTTTTCTCTCAAAGTCGGGCTTGTTGGGTATGGGGAAGGAACACATCAAAACCAGGTTGCAATATATCTCGAGACTTATTTTATAAATAAGAAAAAAAAAAAAAAACATGGATGAACTGTCTTTTATATATAGATATATTATTTAATTTAATTTTTTTGGAAATAAAACTTGAAGCTACAGGAATTATTAGATAAAAAAAATGTTTTGTTTTCTATTAAAGGTGTTATGGTGATGAAAAAGACACTGCAGACAGTTATTGGATTTGCCCTGGAGAGGCTGTGGAGTTCATTCTACCATCCTTTTGATGAGATGTTTTATGTACATGAATAAAGTTGTATACATATTGAATCACTGTACAAACAGATGGCAACTGAACAAATTTTTGTCAATTTCTTTTCCTAAAAAGAGACTGGAAATAAGATATTTAAATTTGTTTAGTATTCAAATGGAATCACTGACCACTTTTTTTTCCTCTCTCCTTTTCTTCCTCTTAACAATTTTGGTGCTTGCTGAGAGAAAGCAAAAATAACTGTTGCTTAATTTTTTTTAAGTTATTTTGGTGGTCTGATTGTTTTTTTGCCAATAAATTAATTGTACAATAAAGTATGTTTGTACTATTGGAAAAAAAAAACTTGCTTTCTTCTTTTCCACAACTATCAAATCGGTTTGTCATCTAGATAAGTAATTTATGCAGAAATCCATAAATACAATGTAAAGTGCAAATATAGAAAACACATGATCTAGAATAGTTTCCAGTTTTCTTTACGGTCTGACCATTTTGTTTCTTATAAAATGTTTCTAAAAAGGCTGAAGCAGTTTTGAATTAAGTAGAAAGTACAGAAATTGACATTTTTCAAGTTAATACATCAAATGTGTGAAAGTTAGGAAAATTTTAAGGGATGTTTCAACCTCAGACTTAGTTTGGACTGTTGAAGTGAGGACGATACCATGGTGACATCCAAAGAGCTGATCAATTCAACAAAGTATTTGTCCCATATTAGATGGGGGTGGGGAGTGAAGTACATTTTACCTAAAAAACAAGGAAATATTTAGATTAATCTCAGAAATGTTCTAGAACAAAAGTAGGAAATTTCTGAGCTTGACAAGTCGAAATTTTTTGTATTTGAAACTGAAATTTCCAAAACAATTTTTTGTTTCTTTTATTTTTAATGAGAAACACAAGGATAAGTTTTGGTGCTTACTGCTAAGTAAATAACTTAAAACTTTACAAAAAATTCATAACTTCTAGCTGGTTAACGTACTCGAAAGTGCATCAAAGAACATGCAGTGGATTTTTCCATTATCGGTATTTCAGATCACGGACAGCTACTCACTCGCTCCACCTCGATAAAAGATGGCCGCCAAAGTCATAGTAAACATGTGCAACATTTATTTTCATGTTACCCAACAAGCAGTCGAAACACGACAACATTTGATAGACTGGAGCAGGTAATGTGCGAATTCACATCTGCGCTCGGTGGTGGACAGATGCGGCGCAAGCGACAACAGGTGGCAACACGAAGCCCTGTAGGGGGCGCTTGTTCTATCACATCAGTACAGTTACTCTGTAAATGGAATCTGGTCATAACAAACTGTATAAAACAGTCGTGCAGTTATATGCAGGACCCATACACAATAAATATACATTCAGGTCAATGTAGAAAAATGACTAGAAAAATGTGTTTCTGCTTAAGGTCCAACCAGGCGGTATCCAGGCAACAGTTTCTGTCTTACATCAGTGGAGAGGAGAAAAACAAAACACTGGTAGTAATTAGTCATATGGAGAGATATTATTCTTAAAAGCTCCACGGTTACGTCGAAACAAACAGTGCAGTGGTAGGCACTTTCATTTTCACTGATAAACAGTCCATCATCATCATCACCATCACCATCATCAGGACAACATCACCCCAGATCCTGTGTTCACAGAGTCTGGCTAAAGCTACTGGGTCATTAAATGTGCAGTGCCTCACAACCCTTACAGTCATAAACATCAGTGTATTTTAATAGTTTTTTATATACAATAGACCAACACTAAGTAGTGTATACGTAGACTGTTCTGGAACAAATCTTGAGAAGCTGAGTTCATGCAGAGATTTCTGCATATGCATGACTCTGTGAACTCAAAGTGCCTTCTGAGTTTATTTATAGGTAGCAAAGTAAGTGGGGCTGATTTCAAATGCACACAGTTCCATAGGACTGAAGCGATTAATCTGTAATAATTGTCAACTAATTTATTAATTAGTTGACAATTAATAAATTGTCAACTAATTAATTGTTAACTAGAGCGTACAGACTCAAGCAGAGGCCAATTGCTGAGAGAACAACATATTCAGAGCAGTAATTAAGCTAAAAAAGATATACATTTTACATTTAAGATAAAAAAAAACGTTTATCTGTAAATATGTTCTACACAGAACGTCTCCAGAATTGTTTCTGTTTGTGTTTTTTTTATTTTTTTTATCTGAACCTGCAAACAGCAGATAAAATCAAATACATTAGCCTGGTAACGTTACACCATCGTTGTAACGCTGAGATTCTGAAAGTCTGAAACTGTAATGAAACTTCTGGTCAAGCTCTGATGGACACACACCAGTGTGACTGTGTTAACACACCACCATAATACATTCTGTCATGTGGTTTCAGAGTTTGGTCCGTTTGTGTCTTCTGCTTTAGGGTTTCATGGCGTAGAGCTGCGTGGTTGAGAGAAACTATGCTGTGCGTCTTTGCAGTAGAGGAGAGAGGCATGCGGGCGGCTCGACTCGTCTCTCAGTAGACTTTGAAACGCTACAAACCCAGACTAGGTAGTTTGGAGTATGTACAACATGTCTGAGTCCAGGATAACGTCTGGTTAGATTAGGGTGGAAGAGAGGAACCGGTGGCTGTGTTTACATGCACAGAGGACTCCTCTTCTTCACATGGACTCATCCAGATCCCTTCTAGTTCATCATCAGCGCTCCAGTTCATTCTGATATGTTAGAAAGTGCATTTCCTCGTCTTATATCTAAAATGGCTGCATTTTATGCTAATTTTTTGCTATGAATTACACAATTTCACATGAGAAAATATTCCTTCAAAATAAGGTTGATTGGGTGTTAAATGTTCAATTAATCAAGTATGTTGATCATTATGTAAAGAAATACAAATATGGCACCTAGCTAGCTGTTAAAAAGTTAGCTAGGTGCTAGCTGATGAGTTTTCCTGCTCATCAGCTCCATGCTAGCATCAGATAGCTAATGGGTCCTTGAGGTTGTTGTGGTGTTAAATTTGACACACGTTACTGTTAGAGACAGAATCTGAAACCACGGTGGGGGAAAGAAAAACTAACACAACTCTGGAGTTTAGTTACATTTAGACCCCGAGGGTTCTCAGTTCACTGGAGATACAAAAACATTGTTTGAAAATTCCCTCTTCTGGCTACATCTTTCTCTGTTACAAGCTAATTCTTCCTCCACGTTCTAGGTAACTTGGTTAACTCAACCAGCATGATGGTAAAAGTTTTATCTGCATTGCTTATTGGATGTGGGAGAACTCTCCCTGCGATGGACTGGCGACCTGTCCAGGGTGATGGCAGCTGGAGATAGGCATCAGCACCCCTCCTGACCCCGGTGGGATAGGGGGGTAAAAAATGGATGGATGGATAAATGGAGAACCCTCCGTGACAGAAAGAAAATGTCACAAGATAAATGAAGAAACCCTTTTGGAAACCAATGTTTTCTGGATTGAGCAAAAACAATAAAACTATTTCTTCTGGTCAAGAAGTCTGTATGTTCTCATAAGTAAAGAGGCTTTATTGCTGGAAATAACTGTCCACCAGCCTAAACAGAAATGTGTTATTTAAAATGTTTTTTGAAGAAAACCTTTAAGCCAATCACCAGCTGCTCTCAGCTGTCTGTGCTTGTGTCATTTCCTTCCTGTCAGCTACAAGTACCTGATGGGTATGAACTCCGATGTATTCCATTTAAAGTGACCAGATCAACCATACATTTCAAAAATATTCATACATTTTGAAGATTTCCAGCTTTTGGTCATGTTTAAACCGTAACTCTTGTGCTTTATTGCCATTTTACCAGAGAGACCAACACAGAGTGAAGCATAATTGTGAAGGGAAAAGTAAATCATGGTTTGAACACTCTTACTTGTCAAAATCTGAAAAGTGTTTTCTATCAGAACCTATATCACATATTATGATGTGATATGTTTGATAATAAATGAACTGACAAAATGAGTGCAAGGACACAGCATTTCTATAAGTTTTGTGCCTTTCTGCTACACACTGACAACTATATGTACAGAGTTTTCCTCTGAACACTTTCTAAAAACCTGCCAAATGTTGGGCGAAGCAGCTCAGACTTTAACCGCCCGCCCCAAGCTGCTCTTCCCAGCCTCAAAAAAGGAAACCGGTCTAATCTGGCAACACTGGTAGAACTGTTGTCGTGAATTCAAAATGAATGCCACATTTGAATTTAGACTTTCAATCGTAAAAAATGTTGACAACCAGACCTCATTCTCTTTTGATTTTCTATGTCTACCCCGTGTGTTGATCTGTCTCATTAAATCCACATATCACACAGTGACGTCTGCGGTTGTGACATGACGAAAAGAGGACAAGTGCAAGGGGTGTGAATACTTTTGTAAGGCACTGCTGACTCTGTGCGTATAAACCAAGCGGCTCCAGCAGCGTGTCAGAGTCAGTGCCTCCAGCAGCTCTGAGGGGCCCCGTCACCCACCTGCTCCCACACCTCCAGGCCCCAGTCCCGGAAGAATCCTCTGGCCGCTCTGGACTCCCTGAAGGTCACTGTGAGGGCGTTGAGGGTGACGTCTGTGACCGTCACCTCTCCTGGGCCCACCATGGGTCGCCACAGTTTGTCTGACTCGGCCATGCCGCTGGACCCCACTGCTGTGCTCCAGTTGTCTGGGCCCCTGTGTCCTAAAGGAAAGGTGAAGGGTCAATGAAGAGGAATGAAACTTGTTTATTTGTATCATTTGTGGTTAACATGTAGCATATGATAACAGTGAAAGCTACACAACATGAGGAAAGCTCATAAATGAAGGTTTTTATTTAAATGTGAATAGAAAAATGTGCCTTTAAAAGCAGCAGTATGTAACTTTTATGAAATCATTTTTTTTTACATGTTGAAACTGTCACTATGTCGTCACTGAGAAAATCTGTGGAAAAAATGGAGCTCCTTAGCCCAGTGCTAACTAGAAACAACCAATCAGAGTCAGGAGGCGGGATTTAGCGCTGTCAATCTAACATAGCATGTTAGGAATGCTAAAGTTAGTCAGCATGACGGTGGATAAACTGTTTTGCTGGAATGATGAGATGTTTCTCCACCACTAGCACATTTAGCAGCGAGGTTGATTGACAGCACTAAGCCCCTCCTCCTGGCTATGATTGGCTGTTTTTGGTTGGGAGCGGTGAATTTCTTCAGCTTTGTGATGAGCAGGAGATTGTTCTTTTCACAGATTATCTGCCTCATATTACTCTGCCAAAACATGCTGACAGTTTTAACATATTTGTTTTATAAAAGTTACATCTTGCAGCTTTAATGAGCCTCTGGAGGATTGGTTCTATAATCGGCTCAGGATGACGCAAGGCGATGGCTGTATGCCCAGAAAACAAGCCAAACTGGGACAAGACTGGTTGGATTAAACTCTCTGACCAAGTGACACACATACCGTTAAAAACACCTTCTCCAATCTCAGCCTCCTCTTCCTCTCTGTGTTCACTATCCTCTGCACTATTCTCTTCCTCCTCTTCCTCTTCGTCCTCCTCCTCCCAGGCCTCTTGTGAGGGACTCTGGAGGTTTAAGCTAAGTCGTCTGCTCTGCTTGCTCTTTCGATGCGTTCGAGAAGGAACGCAGGCGTCATCCTCGTCCTCCTCATCGTCAGGAACCAGGGAGCGCGTCAGAGAGAGACGCAGGCGAGGAGGAGGCTTGGCGGGAATCTTGTGAGCGCTGCGGAGATCCATGGTGTAAACGGTGTCCTGAAATGATAAAATGAGCTCGAAAAGGTTTGGCAGCATCATAATGTGGGGAGGTTTTTCTACAAAAGCAACAGGGAAGAAAGGTGCAGAAAGTTTGGGGGCTGATGTGGACTGATTTCATGTGGAAAAACATGAAGCTCCTTGAAAGGTTTTTGGAGATCTCTAGATGTGTTGATCACGTTACCTGCAGCAGGAGTCGTTTTGACTTGGCTCCTTTCCTCCTGTGGCCAATGACTCTTTCTCTCTCTTCTCTGGGAAAGTGAACAAAAAAAGGATTGGGTTAGCTGAATTTGCTGTGTCATCCCTCGTATTGTAAATAAATGCCAGTGAAGCTCCGTGGTAGCATGCCTGCATCCTAAGTGCACTAAGGAGCGTTAACACAGATCCTTCCTCCCAGGAGCTGTTAGCCTCCAGAACCATCACTGCTCACAACAAAATCAAGAAGTGTTTACACCCCTGCTGTTTTTTTGAACAATTTTACCCATTTCAAGCCACGTTTCTGCTGTATTCACACTGATTTTTTTTCTGTTTTCATAAATTGTACATAGTCTGTTTAATGTCCATTATGTACGGTACATTTTTTTAAATTGATCCTTATCAGCTGCACATTGATTGGATCAAAGTATGCTATTTCTGATAACTACACAGGATGTTGAATTTATAATCTTGTCCTTAAGTACAGTGTGTTATTTTTCTTTTTTTGTTTTTTTTACATTTTTACATTTCAAAACATTAAAAGAAACCAAAACACACAAAAAACAGACAGGAACAGATAGCTATAAATGAATAGTTTATAGCTTTTCATTTATAGCTATAAACGCTTCAGTCTAGGTAATTCACACCATTACGGACATATACACAACCTCATGTCTATAGTGTAATATTCGTAAATGTATTTATTTTTGTTGTTGTTGTTTTTTTGAAATTTGTAATACTTTTTTATCTTGGTGTGAACCTACATCTGAATTTGCCCACTGTGAAGATTTCAGTGAGAGATGAGAAATGCTAAAAACCTGACAACACCAGAGCAACGTCAGACTGGCTCATGTTGTTTGTGTTCCGTTTGAAGGAGTTTCTCACTTGTCCTCGAACGCCTGCACCAGGCGCCGGTCCAGGATGTGCTCCTCAGGTTCCCAGGTGCTGTACCTGTGAGCCATTGTAAGAAAGAGATATTCATTTTTCCATTAACTCCATCTCTCTTTGTCTTTTTCATCTAGTTGGCAAATGAAGCGACTCCGACTTCATCAAAGCACATCCCATTAAAACAAAGACTGAAAAAAAACAAACAAACTAAGCTAATCTGAGCTCCATCTTCTTGAGCCAAAGGAGAAGTTTTGATTGAAAGACTACTTAGTCAAAAAATGAAAAGGAGTTTGCTTCTTTAAAATCTTTTTAAAATTCATGGAATTTATTTTCATTTTTTATACTGTATGAAGAAAAACAAAACAGAAATCCAAACATGTTAAATCTTAAAACCAAACAGAACATGTCTGAATTTGATGTGAACTGCGTCGCCGTTTGAGAGAGTAGCTCATCTAAAGTATTGTTTTGGAAATCCTTCACAGAAACCTCTGAATGCATGCATAATTGATTGGAGCGAACTTCCATATCAGCTTAATGTTTGATCAGGCTGAGCTTCTAGCCGCACATGAAATAAACAGAGGACAACAGAACATCTGGCGAGTTTGAACAGCAATAAATTAAACTGAAAATATCAATTTATGCCATATTTTTAAATCGGTGAAGACATTATTTTTATTCAACATCTCTAGAGCATCTCCCATGTTCACTGTATTAAAATTTAACAAGCTGATATAACATTTTTTCTAGAGAAAAACCCCCTACTCTTTAGTATTATTGCAAAACTATTGGAACCACAGGAACATTTTCATAATTTGACAATTTGAAGGGGGGGGGGGTTATGAAATGTTCTTTCAAACTCCAACTTCAATTCAAATCGGAATAAAGCTGTTGTGTTGCAGAACAATTAATCGCAGGATAAATTAAATTGAGCTAGATCATTTCCATTCTGATGATTAATATTTTTTGAAGGTCAGTTTTGTTAACAGAGACATCATGATCCATTTTATTTATGGTTTCTGTTGTGTTTTATTTATTGTTCTTGGTTTTCCAGTTCCAGTGTTAGTTTTTTGTTTTGTTTTGTTTTGTTTACTAAATTAGAGTTTATTGGTCTTTGAGAAGGCGGAGTATGCATTATTATGCCATTATTGATGTATTACCTGAAAATGGTATCAGAGCAACAATGTCTATTGCAATAACTTCTGGGAACAAACTCAGTGTTTACACCCTGCTGTTATTTGCAATGTTCTTTTAAATCTTCTGTAAATGGTCTGTTGCTGCTTTCTATATTAATAGGGTGACTGTGGCTGTATGGTAGAGCAGTCGTCTTGCGATCGGAAGGTTGTAGGTCCGATTCCAGCTTCCTCCTGCCACATGTCGATGTGCCTCTGGGCAAGGCACTTAACCCCAAATTGCCTACCGATCTGCGTATCGGTGTATAAATGTGTGAGCGTTTGTGAGTGCGAATGGGTGAAAGTGACTCTAGTGTAAAGCGCTTTGAGTGGTCAAAAAGACTGGAAAAGCACTATATAAGTTCAGCCCATTTACCATTCTATGTACATATTACACATTTTTTCAAAATTACCCTCCTCAGTTGCAATTTTTTAAATCATTTTGCTATTTTTTAGTAGTTTTACAGTATTATTTTTCTTATTTTGTAAAGTGTACACTTTAGTATTTTTCAGTTCTTTCATATATTTTTCCACCTTTGTTTCATTTAACCTTAACATGCTGCCCACTGTGGAACTAGATAAGATATTTTTATTCTATCCTACATAGTTGTGTTACTTTATTGCACATGTTGTGCACATATATAAAAAATAGATTTTTTATATAAAGCTGAGGCTCTCTTTAGATGAAATACTCCATGTCTACATACTCACTTTGGAGGCCATCCTTTCCACTTCAGCAGGTACTCCACATTACCCTGTGGAGAAAAGGTTCCAGACCAGCATCAAAGGAGCAGAAAATAACAGCCTTTAGAGCTGCGTTGTTTTTATGATAATTCTTTGGTAGCTCTGCATCATTGCTTTGCAGTTCATGAAACATTTTAAAGACTGAGTGAAAGGTTCCAGCAAGCTTTGTGAAATACAGCCGGTTTATTTCTGATCAAAATATTCCATCCAACCTTCACTTTTAAGATTCTTCCTGTGGCAACTTGAAATGTCTTATCTTCTGTTGGATCCACATTGAGTTCTTGAGACGACGCTCTTTCGTCACATGATGAGTAATATAATAATATTAATATACCAACCAAAGCACTCAGAGTTCGTCATTTCTTGATGAAGTCATCCTGTTGTGACCTCTCGGCTCTTAAAGGTATTCTCAGTGGATGAAGTCACCACTTTCCCAAACTTCATCTAGATCCCATGAGGATATGAAGGTGCATTATAATCAGGAGTAACTATATTTGGTCTGATAAATCCATCTCAATATTTAACTTTAACCTAAGTAGAAAATTGAGTATATAAAAAACATGTCTATATTGTAAGCTCATGTAATATCACATGATATTCAGTAAATAAGTTTAACGTAGCTCTTACTCATCAAACTACCATCTGAAACTCTGTGTTTGTTGTTTGGTTACTGTATGAAATCACCATGAACATCAGCGGTTCTATATTTAAACAACAGAGTGTGAATGATGTCTGTAAATCGAAACAGACCATTGGCTCTCGTGAACTCCTAAAATTTACAACCATCTAAACATTTTTATGCAAAAGCATACACCAATTAACTGCTAATAAATCTTAATAAAATATTTTTTCTCATTATTTTTTCAGATTTGCCTTAAACTAGCTAGACTTTCAGCTCTTTAAATGTGACGTTTGAAGTGTCTGACATTTCTTACAAAAACTCCCCAAAACATGAATTATAATTCATAAAACAAGTAGTAGAGGAATCAGGTTTTGGAGGATAAGTGACAACACGGATTCTGTTGCAATCTTACTTTAATGTGGCATCAGCTTCTCCCTCTTAAGCTTGACGTGACTCACATTGAAACTGCATCGTTTTGATCTCAGTCGTTACAAGTGAAGCCAGACAAAACTCTGCATTTAGGATCTCTTTATACAGACTTTTAACTGACAGATCCCTTTTTTTTCCAGCTTTAAAACTGCAACTTTTTAATAGGGTGGAGTAAAAAATTAGTTTAAAGTCCAGTGTTAATCATAATAAACAGATAAAAAAAATGTTTTTTTAATTTTGCTCAATTTAAATGTGTGCTCACATTTTAGCCTACCTCTACACCCAGTACAATGCTCAGAAATAAAGCAGAAATCAGAGTCTCTCAGGTTCCTCTTTTGAGCTCCAGAACCCTTAAATTCTAGGAACGCACCTGTTCATGTCAACAACATGGCACGAGACCTCCTCAGCAGGCAGACAGGCCCGTAATAACAGTTTGCCTGAATGTTTCCTCGTAGAGCTTAATGAGTCAAGCAGCTTACGCCAGAAGATGCTGCGCAGTTACAACTGTTAGATTCAGGGGACACCTGACCCCGTTAAAAAGCCTCTTCATTAGCTAACCAGGTTAAAAGACAATTGTGCTACTAATATCTCAGGCATTAATTCGCATCCTCCCTCCCAAAACAAACACATGACACCGCAACGCACGCTGACATTACCCCGCTGCTAAACACGTCATTAATAATTGACGTCCCACTTTTGAACCCTTACCTTTCGAAGTCTTTTCTTCAGAATTGATTCCACGGCAAACACTTGCTCTCCAATGGCAGAGAGCTCCATCTCTCGTGCGCACCAGTCCTCCGCTGGGATTTAACTGTCAAACTGACGTCCTTCTTTCTCCCTCACAAACTAAGCTAACGGTAACTGCTACTGAGGGCGCGTGCCTCGGCTAAGTCCTCTCCTCTTTCTCTGTCGCCGCTTCGGTTTGCTCCCACTTTCAGAGGTCGGTTTATCTGGAGCGACTTCTTCCTCAGCAACTCGTCCAGTGACTTTACAAAATCTGCGACACATCTGCGCACCGCTCCGCGCGCTCTCGTGCCGTGGAAGCGCGTTCCCCGTGAAGGATGAGTCGGCGCGCGCCACTGGCTGCCTCATCGTCCTCGTTATTTACTGGATACCAAACGGTCGTAGTACTCTCATCCTGTAGCTCCCTTAAAGCAGCAGAGCATCAATGTGCTAACATTTATCAATGGGAATATAGCCACTTGTAAAAGTATTCACAGTGTTCACACCCATTGAACAAATAGCAGTGGATCCATACATCTCTGCAATTTTCTGTTCCTTTAAAAGCACCACAGAACATAATGGGTGAAATAAATGTACAAATTTGCCCTTTATTACCATTTTAAACACAATGACACATGAAATGCCAAATATGAGGATTTTATTATTATTTTTTTATGAAAAAATAAAGTACACTGATAATCAGGATTCCTCCAGGGGGAAGGACTTAATGGATTGTCATGGCAATAAAGCAAAGGCATATGAATACAAATGTGCAACACAGGTCGCTGTGTCCGTGTTCAGTTAATAAAAATATCTGACAGTTCAAGCAGTTTCTCATGGATACAATGTGACATCACAGGATTACAGACAGGCCTTGAACATGAGGATGTTGCTTCAAATTTGAACTAAAACATGCACAACTTATATATTTGGATTGCTTATTAAAAAAAAAAAAAAAAAAAAAAAAAGAAGTGTAACAAATTCCTTGGCAGAAAAAAGCGAAAAGTCATCAAAAATGGAAGGGCATCTACCATTTCTCCTCCCAAATATAACAAACTGCTCCTTTGGATTTTCTGATATGGCGCCAAACTCCAAAGTCTACATATTTTTTATGTAAACAAGTTAAGGCCAATTCAATCACCAACATGTACAATACGAAGAGTTTAACGATTGGAGACGCGAACTTTTAATCGCCTCACAAACTACCGAAAATCTTTCTTTAGACACGACACCAGATCGCCAACAACTTTCACTTTTCATCCAACTTTCTAGACTAACACCTGCAAAAACTTCTTTTTTTTTTTGCTCTCCAGGTCCTTTTAGGTTTACAAGCAAATAACTTTCTTCGCTGAACTACGCTTTAAAAACAACTTCCTTTGACCGAGATTCCTCCGATTACAGTCAATAACTTGCTGGGACAGTCAGTGATTTCCTTTTAAAGCTGTGTTGGCTGCTTTTCATATATGGGGGAAAAAAAAAAAACTACAGGAAGATGAGGAAAAGCCCTTTATCTGCCGAGTTCCTGTGCTACAGAGGGCTGCTGTGACTGGGACCCTTTGGAAAAGTCACTGAGGCAACAAACCTAAAACCAAAACTCTGGCAACAACGAATCAGCACAAAGGGATACATTTCAGTGATAAAGAGCTAGCATCTAAACCTTTAGTGTAAAGTCGTGATTTTTACTGTTGATCATTTCGTCAGTAGGAGTAAATAAATTCACTCAGTAAAAGGTTTTGCAGGTAAACTTTAAATCTGAAGTCAGCATGACTCACAGCATGAAAATTATCCTCCTGAATTAGTGGATGCATTTTGCTGCATTTGATCCGAAGAGGAAGAGAGTTTAGCATCAAACCCAAAAGATATATTTCTTTACTGACGGGCGATGTTTGTGTGTAGTGCAATACGTCTTAAACAAATAACATATTTCTTTCCTTTACAGAAGCGTTTATACAGTGAGAAGAAATTTAGAAACACATGACTAGATGATCATCGATATAAGCAAGCTGGAGCACATATCCACTAGAGGGAGTACTTGGCCTGAGTGTTGCATTGCTTTGTTGCCACAATATAAAAAAGTGTTGCATTGGCAAAGATTCTACAGTAAAGGGTGAGTCGGTGCCAGAAGTGTAGGGAATTGCTGGAAAACACACACAGTTGGCGATGTGGTAAACCTCTCACTCTGAGCTGGGATTCGATGAGATCGAGTTGAGGGGAAAAGAAGTGAGGGTTCACTTTGGAGAGAAAGATGGGAAAATATGGAGTAAAATAAAACATTAAAAAAAAGAGGAGAAAAAAAATAGTAAACGTAAAAATCAGCCTTTTCCTTAGGTCCAAAACTCTCACAACTTTAGAAATTTGAGAAAATAAAAAGGGAAAGACAGAAAAAATAAGCATCGAAATATATATATATAAAGAAAAAAAAAAAAACCTCATCGGCAGGAACAGAATAGTCCCAGTTGTGATTCTTTGATTCGCTCTGTAAAGTGTTTGCCTCCTTCATTACTTTGTGTGTCGGATCGTGTTCAGCAATGGCCGTGTAAACAAAACCCAAAAAAAGAAAAAAGAAAAAAACAAAAAAAAAACAGGCATGGTGGGGGGGAACTACAGCTGCAAGGGTGCATCGATGCAATTGGCGGTGCACAACGCTACTTCGTCTCCAGTTTGTCCTGCTACAGGCCCGTTTGGCTGATGCGACTGGCTGGTTGAACCCTCAGCCGTCGGAGCGCCATGTTTGGTGGATCTCCACCTCTTCTGAGACGACCAGCAGGAGTTCACAGTTCTTCCCTCGCAGCTGCTGACGGAGAAACTTCCTGAAAAAGGAAACAAAAGAGTCAATTGCGCTAATGATAAAAATAAATAAATAAACGAGCATCAAGTTTTCAAGAGGCTAATGGGCAGAGTAAAGCAAAATACTTTGCCTTAGTAAAATGGGCAGAGTGAGCAAAAGCTGGACAGAAGTCTGTTTTTGGAGAGTATGGGATAACATCTCAAATGTACAACAATTAGTGTATTAGGTGAATAACTGCATGTAAAATAATGCTTTGCTACATTTTCTGTCTACAACAGTAAAAATAATTCCAGGGTTTTTCCTGCTTGTCTGAGAGAGGGACACACAGGAGATTCCACTTTCTCTTAGGAACATATGTTACTTTTGTATTGCTAAATTGATGTAATCTATTAATATGCTTTGTACATATTTATTTCAAATATAATATTATTACAATGGTTGAGCCGGGTTTCTTTTTGTAGTGCATGATCGGTGTGGCGGGATGTTGTTAAGAACACATTCTCAGAACACCTTGCCTCTTACCTGAGCTCATCAGGACTGCCAATAGGCTGAGGGTTGCGTAGCTTAGAATCCAGGTTGTAGTAGACACCTCCCACCTCTCTGACTCCAATCCAGTGCTGGCGTTTAAGTGGCAGCCGGAGGGGCCCCCAGCGCAGATTGGACGGCACGTTCAGGATAAAGCCCTCCACGTTGGACAGCTCAATGCTGCCTACATCCCTGGGGGAAGAAAAAATAAAAGCTATTTAAGCAAAGAACATCGTAAAACAGAACAAACAACAAAACGTTTGGATGCTATGCTGTGGTGTCTTACTTGATGAAGTCATTTGTAATTCTGTACAACAGTATCATATTGCGCACAATGGAAATCTTCTTGAAGTTTAAAATTTTACATTTCCCATCGCAAAGATTTTACAACTTAAAAGGTTTTTTTAATGAGATCCGAGATTTTAACTCTGGCCAAAGATAATTTTTCCAGTCCAAGTCTAAGTCAGGATTTATGTTTCTTTCCCGAAGTCCAAGTCAAGCCTAAAATCTTTCGCCTCGAGTCTCGTCTTTCACTTGTCTCCAAGTCTCTGATGATTGAGTCTCTGATGATTAAGATTATGTTTTATGATTAAAAAAAGTATGCAATCTACTCCACTTATAATGCTGCAAGTTAGGAATTCAAATCCTGTCTTTTTTATCTTTAGGCCTATTTTCACAAAGGAACAAAACTGTCTTTTAATCGGTTAACATTTAACTCAACAAGATAAAACGTTATGACCTGCTTTAAATTACTTTGAAAACTAAAATTAAATGACTGACATCTTCATTTCAAACTCAACAACAGGTGGTTCCACAAAGTATCGACTCATGGGGGCTAAATACTAAAAAATGTTTTGAATCTTGTAGAATTTTCTTTCTCCTTTACAATTGTTCACCACTTTGTGTTGGTCTTTCACACTAAATTCCAAATAATATATTTATGTTTGTGGTGGTAATGTGACAAAATATGGAAAACTTTCACAAGGGTGTGAATGCTTTTGTAAGCTGCAGTAAATCAATGTGCTGAGCTCAGCTGGAGCAGAGCGTTCAGTGAACATATCAATTTTTGGATTCTTCCCAATATTCAAAATCCTCTTCAAAGATTTTTAGTGGTGCTTACATCCCCTCATTTAAATCCATCTTTTTCAACTCTGCGTAAAACTGAAAGTACAACAAATATGCAAGCAAGCTTTGTGCTGCATAATAAAGTAACAGAAAGAGAGTTGTGTTTATGTTGTCAATTGATTAATGGCAGCGATTATGTTCCGGTTTTAGCACAGGCTGGAGAGACAGGAACTCATTTTCACAGAAAAAGGCAGACACTCCTGATGCCATTAGCAGTCCTGTGAGACTGATAGGGAAGAAAGCACAAATACTGATAATTAAAAAAAAGGCTAATTGATGGATCTTTGAAGACTCGGCTGATTAAGTCGATGTAGTTTTAGCGGAGGAAGCAGAGCCTCTGTGAAGAGCAGACCTCCTGTTTACATTTAGGATTTTAGTGAAGAATGCAGATGTTCGAGTTGGTTGAGGAGTTTCCTGTTCACAAGAGTCAAGATTAGAAACAAATATGAGAAAAAATAAATAAATGAAAATCAATCAAACATGTGGACCCGAGTAAAAGTGTTTATGTTTTGGCTTTGCAGTCTCTGCCCAACCCCCTCGTGGATCATTCTGGGAAATAAACTAAGACAACAGCGGAGAACGCACTACAAATACACACAAAAAAATCTCAATTACAGAGTTTCACCACTGGATCTAAAATAGGACTCAAACAGACATAAGGGTTTTTGTTGGTCTAGTTTTCCAAGAAACAATACATTTGATGAATTTATCCACATCCTGCTGCCCTGACTAAAGGTACATTCAAAACAAACTGGAGTTACTGGTGAGAGACCAGAAGAACGTCTGTTCGTGCCACTGGTCAAGATGGCACAGCACATATTTATAGCTTGTGAATTTTTGGGGGCTTGGCTATTTTATTATTCATGCCAATGTTTGACTTATTTTCAACAAACCAGTTAGATTTATTTGGTTTGGTGCAGCAGGATATTTATAATTCCAAGGGAAACACGCAACTGGTGTTTCGCCAACAGCTGAGAAAGTGAACCGTCAACAAACACAAGTGGCCTCTTTGGAGATTTTACCCCAAAAATAACTACCTTAGAGTTCCAAAAGATTCATTCTGGTAGTTGTTCTATATTATTCAGAAGTAGAATCACAACAGGGCTGAAACGATTAATCAGATGAGTTATTGAAATAATCGTCAACCGTTTCAGTAATCGATAAATCGTATGCAGACTCAAAAAGAGCCAACACAGTCAGAGCAGTAATTAATGCAGAACTGTATGAAAAATATTAATATTTTGCATTTAAGATAAAAAGATATATATTTGTCTGTTAATCTGTTCTACCCAGAACTTCTCAAGTGGATGTTTTGGCTTCACCTGGTTCAAATTCTGTAAAAAATGTCATCTTCACCAACTAGTTATTCCAAAAATAATCAACAGATCAGTCCTACACTGTGCTGATGCTAAGTTGAGTTTTTCACATGCTGATGTAAAAGTTTTTTTATTTTTTAGCTAGAGCTGAAATAGAATTGAATTCATTCTTTATTTGTATTTTTAACGCATTTTGTTGTTAAAAAAAAAAGGTTCTACATTGTTGAAAAAATTTGTAAAATGTGCCATTCTTTAAAAATTAACCATAAGAATAATTGACAAAATAATCGATTACTAAAATAATTGTTAGTAATACTAAAAATAACAGATCTTTTCTATGTGAAAAACTCTCTTTAAGAAACGATTAATCATTTGTGAAACGATTAATCATTTGTGAAACAATTCATCTGAGACAGGACTTTCACTTTCTTAATGGAGAAAAATACATATTTATGTACACTGTTGAAATCAATATTCAGAAGGACAAAAACATTTGTTGTGTCCTGGCGCTATATAAATAAACTGAAAAGGTTTTTTTTAGATTTACTGTGCTGACTGAGCAAAAACCAAGTGAGAAGCATAAAAATGTTAACACTAGTTATTCAATTATTTATCAGTTGACATATCTGTGGATTTTTCTTTTCCTAATTTCTTTTGCTTCTGTGGCAATAAAACTTAAGACACTGTACTTATAAATCCTATAATTTAGACTGGACAACAAGGGCCCCCTGGTGTGTTTTGAAATACTTTCCACTTAGTGCGTCTGGGTCCAAGTCCATAGGGTCCCGTGTCACCTGATCAATTCTGACCTGAGCAGAGAAACTCGTCCCGTTCATGTCTGAGATTAACAAGCCGATGCACTGACAGTGTTTGGTTCTTCACAGACAGCCAGAAAGTGGCTTATCGAACATACAAGAACTGCATATCCATTCCTCACACGACTTGTTTCAACCACAAACTGGTATGCAAACCTGGGCTGCATCAGAACTAATGTCCAACTATTCCCAGAGAAACATGACATCCATTGAAACGTTTTGACAAATTTCAGAAATGGCTAAATTGAAAGCAGAAAGTGTCTGTGACTGTTCGTACCATCGTGGCTTTGTCGTCGTTTGATAAATAATTGCATATTTGGAATGTGCAGCGTTTTGTACACTTGGACTTAAGATTTAAATGACTTACATACCTTCTTTTATCCCACCAGACTGCCTCAAACCCTCGGGTCTGCAATGCCGCCATGATGACGTTTACATCATAGTTCCCGTTTCCCAGCATGCTCTTTTTGTGAGGCGTCACCATAGTGCTGGGACATAGCCTGCAACGTGTTGAAAACGAGAAATCAACCACAGTCTCTCATGTTCACTTGCTAACATCAAAGGTTTCTATTGGGATTTTATGCCATCAACACAAAGTTGTGCCTAACTAAGAAGACATGGCTTTCTAATTTGTGCTAATTATAAGTGCGTAAACTGTAATGTGCATTTGAACACAGCCCTTTATATGAAAATACACCTTTAACATGACTTATTGAAGAGCAAAACCAAGACTCTAAACCAGTTTCATTTGGCCATCGTGAGTCCACAGCGACTCTTTAGGTTGTAAAGGTTGCACAGCCCTGCTCTAGATATGATATGCTCACAAGATATGTTAGGATATGACAAGAGACATGAAAAAAATCCTTTGTATGAAAGCCCACACAAATACCAGAAATATAACCAACTGAGAACCAGTGTAAGCCTTAGAACACTGATTTTTACTGTTCTAACCCAAAGAAGAACAGGTAAACCTCTGTCAAGTGTGGATACAAGCATACAACTTTGTTTGCTCAACCCTCAGGTTGTATGTTTGTCATGTTTCCTCTTAGCCACTTAGATTTCAGGATGTCAGTCATTTTTTGAAATAGCTGCCATTTTTCTGCCTTTTAAACCAGTTATTCGCATAAAATGTGACCCATTTTCATGACTTTGATGAACTCCATGTCACATTGTATGTTTTCAACGATGGTCGTCCTAATCATAAAACTCACTAATAACAGATGATAATGAGACGTAAAAACTGAAACTGAGGTTTCTGCTGTCAGTGAAACAGCAGAAACGACAGTCCTTGACGACAGTCGTCTTGTTGTCAAGGAAGGACAAGAAGACTGGACTGACAGTCATCTGAATGGTTCTTGTTAGCTTCCGCTAATTTTTTCAAATTGTTTAGCGGTTTAGTATTAGCTTCCGTTAATGTTTTCATTTCTTTATCAGTCCAGTGTATATTTTTATATTTTCATTTGTTTAGCAGTTCAGCATTAACTTTTATATATTTAGCAATAACTTCTGTTAATGTTTTTATGTCTTTAGCGGTTTAGTGTTAGCTTCTCCTTATATTTTCATTTGTTTAGTGGTTTAGTTTAGTGTTTAGCAGTTTTTCCATCTCGAAAAATTGTCCCCTTCAATTTTTCAGTGGCTTTTTGTTTTTTTGTTTCAAACTACATAGCAAGACTATGGGAACATCTGTGCCGAGTAGAGTTTTTGTGTCCACATGTTAAAGATTTTGCTGAAATATTCAATGCATTCAGCTGTACCTCAAAGATTTTGCAGCTCTAATTGCAGAGACAGGGAGAGCGGGAAAGTATTGACTCAGGGGGTCTGGATACAATTCCATCCCACACTTTCATCACCCATATTATTTTGTTGTGAGCATTATTTCTAAAATCATGTGTCATTTTCCTTTCACCTCACAATTACATGGTACCTTGTGTGGGTGTACCTCATCAAACCCAGAGGCAAAAGGTAGAAAAGTTCAAGAAGTATAAATATTTTTGCAAGACAAAGGTGATTTCTGGTGCATTTCAGTAACCCAGCTCTCTCACCTTTGGTATATCTCCTGCAGGGTGTCCCGACTAAAGGCCGTCCCATCCTGGAAGACGTTGTTGAGCGCATGCAATGCGCACAGCTCCCTCCGCTGCTTCTCGTGATATATGACCGGAGTTGTCGGAGAAGTCTGCTGGGGAGCCGGGGGGGAGAGGGAGGACGACGACGACGAGAGATCCTGCTGCAGCTGACCGTCCCTCGGATCCTTGCTCCTCCTCTCCGCTGCTCCTGAAACCGCTTCCCCCCCTCCTCCGGCAGCTTTCTGCTTGCTGACCTTCCAGGGCATGCAGCCCAGCTCCTGCAGTCCGCCTCGGCCCTTCTCCTTCCACTCGCTGGCTGGATACGGAGTACTGCCCATCCCTGGACGATCACCACCGCCGCCGCCGCCACCACGTCCTCCTCCTCCAGCTCCACCACTACTGCCCTCAGGACGCTACATTGAAGGCAGGCCAGCCGTTCCCATGGCAGCCCCCTCGACCTCCGGGAAGAGAGGAGTCTGTGTTGCTATGTAGGCTCTCAGAGGAAGGTGGAAGGTAAATAAACACCACCTCTCTCAACAGGAGAGGACGTAGAAAGTTGAATTCAGGACAGAATTTAGACAGGGGTGGAAAAACAAAAAGTATGAAGAAAATGGGATCCTCCGATAAAAATCATAAATCAAGTTGTCATCCCTCTCTTGTGTGTTTCCACTTCCTCCATCCTGTGAGTGTTTGTGTGCGTTGACCGTTGTGGCCCTCCAGTCAGCAGGCGTGCCGTTTTGCAGGACTTTCCATCGCCAGAAAGCTGAACATGAAGCTTCTCTCGCGTTGCTCTGGAAACAGATGTTACGACCAGTTTAGAATATTGAACGCAATTTCAAGTACTCTGCTTTATTGAGCTACATTGATTGTGATCTAATCTCTTTTTTTCCGTTTTTGTCACCCTTAAAAAAACAAATTTTTAGGGGTGCACCGATTGCAGTCTTTTGTCCGATAACCGACCGTTAAAAAGTCGATTTTTTTTTGTCTGAAAAGTTGCTAAGTACAGCGACGGAGTTGCTGCATTAGCAAAAGTGGGGTAACTCTCTCATGTCAGAGCAAAATGGGGCCAGCTACTGAAATCTGGACTGATCTATAAATGCACCCCGATAATTTTTTTACTGTCAAAGAACCACTTTTCAAGTTATGCTATAATTCAATAAGGTCCAGACTGATGATGTCATCCAGGACACAATTTTGTGGAACATTGTCTTTGCTGTTAGCATGTCATGATGGTCACAAGACCAACAGTCTTCAGTCAGAAGCCTCTTCAAATTTGTTGCGAGACAGACTGCTACTGCAGATTCTTCCTTCTCACAGCATCACTGTCCACAACCGCTCTTTGAAGACACTTAGATCATATGATTGCAACATTTCATTTCCTTTTTGGGATAATGAAATATTTTTTCATTGAACTGAATTCGTATCAAAGCCCAAAAGGGTCGTCGTTTCCACATTGGGCCATGTTAGCTTGGACAGCTTTTATTCCCCATAATAAATGTACTCCTTGTTATATTTGGCAAATATTGATAGATCTTTAATGATCTGAAACATTCAGGTGAGACATAAAGCTAAAGAGAAGAAATTTGTAGGGGACAAATACATTTTTCTCACACCAATGCACAACTGCTAAAAATGTTAAATGTTCTTTAAAGCTATGCCGAATCTATTGAAGGTGTGTGCAGATGGTTAAGACACAACAGTGATAGGCTTTACCCTTCTTTTCGGCCGGCGGACCTCAAAATAGGCAGAAAGTAAACATCTCCAGCAGCTAGTTCTGAATAGAGGAAGCGAGCCGTTCAGAGACAACTAGCTAAATGTGACAGCAGCCAAACAGGTCACAGCAATAAGAGAGCAAACACTCACACTAACCGAGGACAGCCGCTCTCAGACACTAAAAACACACTCATACTGTAGTATTGAATCCATGTTGGCAGCATTTTTTGTTGCTGCCGTTAGTCCTGTGGATGTTTTCTACGTAACTCCGTCTCTACAGCCAACACAAACACAGCGCCTTCCTCTAACTTCATTATTTCACAACCAACACTTACCCGCCCGGTTCCGACCGGTGCTGAGACAGCCGAACCTCTACAAAGCGCTCTACAAAACACTAAATGAGCTGGTTTTTGCTTTCCCTAAAGGCTGTCCGGTCCTTTGTCTTTAACACTTTTTTTTCCTGTTGTGAGGTCTGTTTCTCCGTCCGTGAAGATACCGCGCATGCGCAGAAGCGTTTCCCTGGCTGCGTCAGAAAGCACAGGAGCAGTTCCTCCCCTGAGAATAAAACCCTTCAAATGTTCCACTTTAAGTCTCGTCTGTGAGGAGGCACACCCTGGGTTCTGTTTACGGTGATTAAAATTTAAATTATACAGGTAAGAAATGTTTTAATATCTCAGGCACAGTGACGGATGTTCCATTTCTGGCGCCCTGGGCGAGGCTTTTTCTGCCTCCACCATACACAACCTATCAAACCTTTGTCTGCAAATTGATAATTTAAGTTTTTTTTATTTTTATTGGTCATCTGTTAAAAGGATATAAGCAGTTTATATTTTACCTGTGGTGTCACCTCTTTGGCCTCTTCAGTTAATATGAATCCAGGTAAGGGTCTGTAAATTGTATTGATTATTTGGAGAACATAAAACTAGGAACCCCCTCTTCACACAGTGCTTTTTTAATAACAAACTGTGCTCGGATGCAACAATAATTACTAGAATATTTATTTAATCCAGGTTTGACCAGTCACTATATTATATAGTTTTTGCTTCTCTATTTCTAAAACCAAGAAAGCACTGATTCTTTTTCTAACTAGAAAAAATATTTTTTTTACTAATCTTGTGCTTTGAAGAGTCAGTTTTTCAGTTAAAGTCTAAGAAGTCCAAGTATGTATACATTAGACCTGAAGGTTATAATTACATGCAGTACAGACTTCAAAGAAATAGCCCTTTAATTTGGCATAATCCTAAATTGGAAATATGTCGTCACAGTGTTAACACAATGCACACCACAGGGGGGCGCCCTATTTCTTTTTCTTTGTCAACTAACATTTTCCCTATGGGGATTAATAAAGCTACACATTACCACTTGAACAAGAAAAATCCTCAGGGGCACAAATAACTTTTGTGTATGTGTGTGTTTTGTTTGTTTTCTTGTGATTCTCCTCCAGCCCAGATAAAAATATATCACTCATCTCAAGAACCACAATGTGACATTTTGTTATGATTCCATCTCGTAATATTGCTTTTGGTTTTGAGTTTCATTGTGTCAAATATCAGCTGATTTGAAAGATGTTCCTCTTATTAAGAAAGACAAAAACAGTCACAAACATATACGCCTCCAAACATGTGATTTCTGCAGCTGTAAGCTGGTAGAGTACATCTCTCCTTCAGTGGTTAATTAACGTGTTGTACATTGCCCCATTTTAAATAAATTCATTTATTTATGTAATACCTATTTGTTTCATTTGTTGGTGATGTGAAAGCCCTAAATCACATGTGAAGGCCATGTGCAACCCATAACTTACAAAACGAGCCCAAATGGAATTTGGAGTTGAAAATGTGACAAACCTAATGAAGCCGTTTCTGGTGTTTGCTCCAGAAAATATTGAATAATTCAGCCTGTTGACCAAGTTTGACTTCACTTTATCTTCTCTGAATATATTTTCCTTCTATACATGATGAAATATGTAGGAAGGCAAAACACTGGAGCAGAGAGTGAAATTACAATCCACAGGAGAAAAAACAGGTAATACAGGTAAATTTATTCTAAATATAAATTGCATATATATTACACATTTTTGACACTATAGGAAAATTATCCCCAACAGAAAACATCAGAGTCCAGTTTAGAAGTGCATCTAATGCTTTTGGACATTAGATGCACTTGAACATATATCTATGAAATTTGACATTTTGAAAATAAAGTTGCTCCAAACTGCAGTATGTAACTTTTGTAAAAATTTGTATTTTTTTAAACATATTTGTTGAAACTGTCACTATGTCATGAAAATTTGGTATGATAATGATATGAAAAAAAATTTGCTCCTCTGCCTTCTCTGATTGGCTAGTTTTGGTTGGGACTGGTGCATTTCTACAGATGCCATAGTAGCTCAAGGAAACACTTCATAAAAATTACATACTGCAGCTTTAAAGGAAACGCTGCAATTAATAAATATAAAGTTTTTTGATAAAAAGTTTTGTCGCGATGGAAATGAAGACATTTTCCTGACATCAGTGGAGTCACATGATCAACAACCGGATGTTACCACAGGCGCAAACAACGACAGGCAGTTGGAGGATGTTTTTTAATAACTTATTGTGTGTACAAACTTATTTCCATGTGTTTATAACAGCATTTGCTATTTCATGTAAACACCGCTATTACAAATGTGTTTTTTCAACATGATCAGAATATCGACAAAGTTTTGCACACATTTTCGATGGAAACGCAGCTACTGACAAAACCACAGGGCAAATGGAAAATAAAAATAAAAAAAATATATATATATATATATATGTGTGTTGGCCCAGGCTAACAAACACTCCAACACCTCTCACTGTGTAGTTCCCCTATCTACTTGTGGCCCAGTTGTTGAGCCAGTGCGGAGGACATGTCATCCAGCAGCTTCTCCCTCAGCTCGTCCTCCCTCTTGTACACCTCATGGACAAAATGGCTCCTACTTTCCTTCACATCCAACACACGCTCCACCAGATCTCTGTAAGCACAGTCTTTAGACCTTCTACTTGAATACTTTCCTTCAGGTGGAATGTATGCGCCGATGTCCACAAACTCTGGTCTCTGACCACATAAAGAGCAGGCCTTTTCCAGCCCCTCTAGCAGCTCCTCCACGGTGAAGCTTTGTCTGCCGTCTACATAAGAGATCACCGGGATAATGTATCCCGAGACTCCCTCTCCAAACAGCTCAAGGGCTCCTCGAACGGCCCGGGTGAGGTCCTGGCCGACCGACTCGCCGGAGCCTTGAGCCTCGATCACCAGCAGAAAGGCATGCGGACCGGGAGTAGTGAGCTGGAGGCTCCTTAGGGCCTCCCTGGCGCGCCTGGGGTTCCCCATCGATGACCCTAAAACATCGGGGGTGTTGATTACTGTAATCTCTCTGCCGTCCAGTACTGTGGTCTGCTTGATGCCATTCCTTGCCTCGTCGCTGAATGGGCTCGTCTTGTTGCTACCTAGTGCTAACAAATCGTTTGCTATGATGTGTCGGTCCGCTACGTTTGGCCCCAGGAAGATCAACCTCAAATCTGACTTCCCCGAAGTGCCACTGACTTGCGGTTCATCTTCAGACGATTCTGTAGATGTGAGAAGTTTTAGTGTAAATGCTCAAACAATGTTGTTGGAAAGCTCTTAAAAAATACATTTTTTGTGACTTAATTATTTGGTTAAAAAAAAGGCAGCAAATATTAAAAACCTTAGAGAAAGTTTTGTAAAAACTAAAGCACCACAACAGTTCTTGTGAAACTGAAGTATGTCATGCAAAGCATGCTGTTGTATGAGGTTGCTGTATGTATGGCTGGTGAAATTAATATTAAGGGCCCTTGTCTGTGTTTCAGACTCTTATATTGAAGTGAGAAAGGAAGTAGGTCTTTGATTTTTTCAGTTTTGTTGAGAGAGTCCAGTACTTCAGTCTGTCCCTCTATAAGCCCCCCGAAATGTGAAACATAGACTGCACATTTTGAAATTTAGATTAGAAAAGAATGCAATTCTTAAAACGGTCTCAAATTGAAAAATAAATAAATTCAGCATTTTTTTTAACTTTTTTTTGAGAAGTTGTTTAAAGTTTAACTTTTGGAAACCATTTTTTTTTCTATTTTCAAATTTCAATTGTTTCAATCACTGTTACTTATTGGTAATCATAAAAGAACGAGGAAAGGTCAACAATGTCTTAATTTAAATGTCCAGTCATAACAACCATTAGATTGTTTCATGAAGGCCAAATTTAAGATTAGAATACTCTTTAGAAATCTGTCAGCTTATAACGCACGTATAAAAAAAGAGTGCATTTTATTGTTAGTGTATTGTCATAATCCCACATATTCAGGAGGCTATGAGAATCAGAACAAAAAAACATTTACTGGGGGAATCTGGGAGGGAGCTTTGGGCAGGTGGGGTGTTGGGGGCAGAAGGAAGAGCTCACCCAGGGTCACATTCATGCAAGAGTGACCACTGTTAGTTGATCCTATAATTAGAGCTTTTCAGGAAATGAAAGGTGTGTTTGCAAATACACTCACTGACGTAAAAACATTTTCTTAGTTTATACATTTGCAGAGATGAAAGTAATTATTGTCAATCTGGTTGGGAGTGTGAATAGTATTCTGACAAAGTTTGCCATTTTGAAACGACACATTTCTGTTTTTTGTCAGTAAATTGGCAACACGTTATTGGAAATTTAAATACCTTTTTAAAAACATTAAAGTAGATTTACTTTTCAAAGTGTTCTCCCTAAATGAGGAGGATTGTCAGAGGTAAGGAGAACACTTGGGAAATGACCACACAATTTCAAACAATAAAGAAGAGTATAATGACCTGTGGTGGCTCTGATGATGGGAACCATCCACTTCAATTTGGAGAAAAATGCTGAGGACACATCAAATTAAGACGTTAGTCTAAGTTGTAATTACAGTCCTTTTGTGTTTCTGTTGCTGGAATAGCTGCAGTACATTTTGATTTGAATTTATGAAACACTGAAATATCACCCTACAGAAAAGGAAGAGGTGCTCACCGACTAGAAACCGCCAAACCCGAGAAACCCATTTCAACAGGTTATTGATTCCTGAGACAAAAAGGAGAAAAGTAAAAGAGTTTATTTAGGCTGCTTTAGATTCTCGTATGGAAGCTCGTCACTGGGTGTAAGACTGATCATTCGTACCGCGGAAGGTTCCAACCAGGCGGCTCACCCAGCCCCAAAGAGCTGACAGACCTGAGGCAGGACCAACAAAACGTTTGCCTTGTGATTTCGGTTCCGGCCAAACTTTGTGGTGAAGCGTCAAGATGTCAGAAAGGAACAAAAAAAACAACTCACCGGTTATGTAGCAGAAGAAACGGATCGGCCAACGGATCAGAGCTGGGAGAGCTGCAGGAAAACCAAACGGCTTAGAACATCTGGATAAAAATGACTCACCGTCACAGAATTCTATATAATAGTCACTTTAGTCTGTGGTCTAAATATATTATCAATCCTTGTATTATGAAATAGAGAATAAGGGGAATTGTGACAGTACTTAAAAGTGTCTGAAGTTTTGTCACATTTGGTGACGTTACAATCACAAACTTCAATGTGTTTTATTGGGATTTTATACATTTGATGGTAAAGGCCATAACAAGCAAATATGCTTTAATTAAAACTTTAAACTTCTACTAAATTTTTGTTTCACTCTTTGCATAGTTTTTAACCATGCAAAGATGTATGTGTAAGGTGGTGTCATAACCTCTTGATATGATTTAAATTTGCACATTGATCAGACTACTACACGCACAGGCACTGTGTCCAAACTCCATACTTCAGTGAAAGACACATTAGCAGAACAATGCGGCTACTCTTGAGTATTTATTTATTGTTTTAAAATGAGATTGTGAACATGCGAGATCGTCGTGGCGACTGACTTTGTGAAAATCTGTACAGAAGGTAGCCCACCACAGCGTAGGATCCCATCTGGACGTTGCTGCCTCCCATGAACCAGCCTAAACAAAATAAAGAAGGATTATCAGTACAGCACTGCTATTTCCCACTTATTACGAAGGGGTGTGTGTGTGTGTGTGTCTTCACAAGTATCACGAGTCACACGGCATTCCAAAACTAGACTGATTGCAGCATCTTTTATATGCAAGGCCTTCTGAGGTAAAATCAATTCCTACATTGTCACATGTTTAACACAAATAATGGCTTTTTTTTTTTTTCTTATAAACTTTAGTTTCCTACCAGCAGGGGCAGCCTCGGCGTTGTTTTCACACTGACACTCCATTTCAGCATCAATCTTCATAAAAACAGCACACACACATCACATACCTCAAACCTTTATTTTGAAACAACAATCCGGAAACGTATGGTTTCAATAAGCAATAAGATTAATCAAGTACAAAGTCCATGTTTGCCTGTCTGAACAGTTAAACGGATCTGAAGAGTCGTTACCTTGTGTGTGTGTGTGTGTGTGTGTGTGTTGGAGTAAACCTTCCTGAGGAACGTCGTCTGGTTCTGACACAGTTCACACGCGAACGTTTTCCTTCTGCTGAGTGTGGAGACGCTCCCTCAACACAATCAGCGCTTCTGTTTTATTGCCCGACGGAGGCGTCAGAACGCCTCCAGGTGTGTCTGACGGGCCTCCCTTTGGAAGGGCGCGCCTTCTTTTCCGGCAGAACTGGAAATGCTGCCAGAGAACTACGAGCTCTTTCAGTTTGAAATAATAAAAAAATAAGAGTCGCTTTTATAAAGAAACGTTTTAATGCAACACATTATCAATAATTACCACTTGTTGTTTGTTGAATTACAGGCGTGTGCCAATGATTCCGCCTGGAAAAGAAGATCTGGGATTTCCACAATACAAGTGAAGACGTTCAGTTTATTCTTCCACTTAACTTTCACTACTTCTCTAATCCGGCGCATAAAAAAAAACTCCCTGAACGTCTGAAAACGTCCTCATGAACCCAGTTGCTCGCTCAGAGCGTCTATCAGATCCTGCTTCTTGGTCCCGGTGGTTTTGATTCCAAACTGCTTGCAGGCCTCCTTCAGCACCGGCACAGTCAGCTTTGCCAGAGTGCCGTTCTGCATGTGGGCCTTCAGCTCGTCCGCCGTCGCCCCCACTTTGGGCCTCTTCTCGGCCCCGGCTCCGGCGTCGGCTGCACGCAAACAGAAAGACACGATCAGGCTGGAAACGGCATCTGATCCGAAGTACGGCGGAGGAAACCGAATCAAAAGTCTGACCCGTTTTCCGTTTGGGAGCCGGTTTGCTCTCTGGGTTGTACCCGTCAGGGTAGACCAGATCCTTAAACTCATCCACCAGAGGGCCGAGTCGCTGGTCAATCTGGTCCACTTTAGGCACTGAGGTGTGGGAAAAGAAAAGAAAAGAAAAAAAAAAACACATGAAGAAGAAAGAAGGTTAGAGAGTAGAGACAGAAGTACTGAATGTGGGGAAGAGAAAGTAAAGTAAAGTAATCAGCTTCTTACTGATGAGATCCTCGATGTCCTCTGGAGCCGTCATGTCCAGAGCCAGGGCCTCCAGGCTCCTGAAGTGCTGCTGGAGGACTGGGTTCTCAAAAGCATCACTCCTGCATGACATGGAGGAGGAAGGAAGCAGCTTACAGAGAGGACTACAATAAACAATGTGACGTCATCACATCCATACAACGGCGTGTCAAGGGCACTGCAAACAAACCAAAATAAATAAATAAATGAAATTCCCCCCAAAAAAGTGCAATAAAAAAAAACACTATTATTTATTTATTATATAAATTTGAAAATTTTGGACTTCTGAAACTCAAAACAGTAAAAAAAAAAACACAAAACACACTGGTGACATGATTACCTGCAGCTCCCTCCCTCTGTACACTCCAAACTTCTCAAATGTTCTGCTTGCTAACAGCAGAAGTGTAAGAAATACATTTTACAAGTGGGGATTTTTCTAAAATCTGTGTCTTCGTAAACTGACCTGTATTTGAAGCGGAGCTTCTGGATGATCTCCTTCATCTTGTTAACCTGTGTTTGTGAGGCCGGGGGACATCTAGGAGGATCGAGAGTTCGCAGGTCATCGGCAAACGGCAGGTAGATGACATTGAAACCTAATGAAGAGAGAAGAAAGTAGATCTACATACATCCACCGTAGAAAAAAAACAAAAAACCTATATATGAACACTAGCTGCAACAGGTTTAATCTTTTGGCTTCTTGCGACGCTGAAACCTCCAAGAGTCACAGCAAACACGAGAATGCCAACAGTTGTTTACCTGGAGGTGTGATCTGGACCTTCCCTTCGTCGACCTCTTCCATCTGAGGCACCAAGGCAACAAACCTGGGTGGGTAGTTTCGGCGGAAGACAGAGCGACACAGAGCAAACACGTTTCTCTCCATGCACTTCTTCAACAGGGCAGAGAACAGACAGGCACTTCCTGGTGCAGAAAAACAACAACAAACACACAAAAAAAGAAAACAAAACCGTTTTAAAGGGGCAGTGTTATGTATATTCAAGACACATAGTGGCATTTTGAAACACAATCAAGTAACTACGGTAACTTCAGTGGTTATAAAAACGCTAAATTTAGTATATATGACTAATGAAATTGGAGTTTATAATTTAACATCTTGAAATTGAGCCTCTGTCTCTTTAAGAAGCTCCTGTTCTCCTGAAACTCCACCTTCAGGAAGTCATCAAAACATAGCTCCTCTATTGAATCTTTAACATCATTTTTACCAGCGTTTCACTGAGAAGTAGCTCCTACAATGAACTCAGCTGATGAGCAGTTCCACCAGGTGTTTGCTAATTGCTGCTGGCTAGTCTGAAGGAGCCAATTCTACTCCCTTAAATGCAGCCAGAAAATAAGAGCTTCTAAACTACGTAAAATATCAGAACAGATCCACAGATCTACCTTTCACTTCGTTCTCCTCGGGGTAGATGAAGACAGAAGGTCGGATGTGATGATGCAGTTTGAGTTTTTCCATCGGCTTAAATCCGATCAGGAACAGTCCGGGGTCGTGAAACTTCTTGATGGAGTCCACTTCATCCTTCTCCATCACTATTTGTTTCCTACAGTACACCTACAACACACACAAGTTAGTATTTTTACCCGTATTAGGACTCTGTATTTACTTGCATTCACTGTAATCACTGCATTTATGCCTAGCGCGGACATTTACCCTAACCATTAGCCAAAACTTAACTCACACCATACCTCTAAACCTGTGTCTCTCAAACTGTGGTCAGCTGATGCCGCCTAGTGGTCCGTCATTTGCCGTGATGTAAGCTCAAAGTGCAAAGTGTGCATTTAGCTTACCAAAGGATTGTGTTTAAGTGGTTTAAAAGAAGATGAAGATACCGACAGGAAGAAAACATGGGAAGGAATTTATGTCTGCAGGAACATTTCTCAGTTTCTTAGGATGAGTTGCAGAACTTTTGTTTTTAGAACACATGCCACTATGCCACCTGAGCTGAGTTCGATACAATGGTGACTAAGCAGTGAGCAGCGCCACGCCCCATGTTGACTAACTGCATCTTTACCCCTAAAATAAGATAATTATTTATATTGTGCTTTCTTAGGGCTGAAACAAAATTTTATTTTCTGCCATAGTTTTGTTGCTTTTATTATTATTCTTAATTACAAATAGCCCGAAAATGTTACTAATGCACACAACATGTGAAGTAAAGAACAACGTATTTTTTGGTACCGGGCTTTGGCCCCCATAAGGCCCATCAGGCTTCAGAAATGGTCCTAAGCATTACAGCTAAACAATGCTAATAAATTCATTTTAAAAAGTTCATTCACATTTAAACCCAGCTGCCACGTACCTGGGCCTTCTTTATCTCGCTGGGCAGCAACAGACTGCCGGTCTGAGTGTGGAAGGTCCGGGTTTTGCTGCGCACCGGTTCGTTGGTTTCCCGGTACAGTCTGACGGAGGCGGGTTTCCGAGCCGTCACCGCGGTTGCATACACGCCCACTGCTACGTTTAGACCCTCACCAAGAGTCAAGCTTAACCTGAACACGACACAGCACAGGGACGGGCAGGGTGTGAACACATAGCTTAACAGCAGGGGGTCTGGGGGACGAAACAAAAGGCCAATAAACAAGAGGAGAAATGGACTTTGACAAGGTTGAATGGAAATATTTGTTTTGTCGTATTGGGAAATTCTGGCTTTGTGATACAATTTGATTCCATGCAGTTAAAACCGGATGTTTACATACCAAAAATTATTTTACTAATCGATTCATTTATCACTTATTATGACAATTACACTTTTTATACACTATGTTAGAAATATATTAAAAGAAGCAAATAAATAATTCAATTTCTTTTTTAAATAAGAAAAAAAAAAGATTGCTTAAAAAAAAAAGACAAAAAAATCCCAACAACTTCCAACTTCTAATCAACATGTTAAAAGCTCAGGCCTTTCTGCTCGACTTATCAATACAATGTCTTGACCTGTTGATTATTTTTCAGATTAATCGGTTAATAATTGGACAGCAAATGGTGTTTAATAAATGTCTGTTTGTTTTTTTATATATACAAACACATATACATATACAAAATTAGGTATAATTTGAAGCTAAAACTATGCCACTTGAGGAGTTTTGGGTTTAAAGGAAAAAACATATATTGTTTTTTTTTTAATTACGTTAAACGCAAAATGACTATAATTATTTGTACAGTTTTGGCTTAATAAATAATGACAAAAAGTCGTCATTATTTTGGAATTTAGCAGAAAACGGAACAAAACAACAAAACAAATCTAATTTAATGTCAACGGGTAAGTTTGTCTTTACAGCAGTGTTTTTCAACCTTTTTTGAGCCAAGGTACATTGTTTTCATTGAAAGAATCACGAGGCACACCACCAACCAAAA
>CAEGAG010295595.1:0-13325 GCA_903067065.1 Brachyrhaphis terrabensis | reverse complement strand
CTGGGCGGCCAGGATGAGGGCCTCTGTGCTGTCCTTGAGTCCAGCTTTTTCCAGCCATTGGTAGGACTTACTGATATCAGCTAGTTCTGTTATTTGCCGGTGGTACATCCCATGTAGGGGCTTGTCCTCCCATGATGGTGTCTCCAGCACCTCAGCTTCTGTTCCCCATTGTTTGAGACATTCACTGGCTTTGTCCCTGATGTATCTATGGATCTTGGATGTTTCGTCTTGGACAGTGGTTCTCACACTCACTAGTCCTCTGCCTCCTTCCTTGCGGCTCGTGTACAGTCGTGTGTATATATATATATATATATATATATATATATATATATATATGTGTGTGTGTGTGTAATGAAAAGTGTTCCTTTTGTCTCTTTCCTTCTTCAGGCTCCTTGGACTTTGCAACAACTTTGCTTACGTGGTCATGCTGAGTGCGGCTCATGACATCCTCGAAAAGCAAGAATCAAAAAACTCAACAGCGACTGTAAGAAGCAAATATTGTGATTTGTGATTAAAAGCACATATCGGACAAACATTATGTTATGAATGGTTAGAAAGATGTTTCATAAGATCATTTGTGAACCTTACATTCTAGGCCCCAGATCAGCTGGCTGTGGGTCTTCGAGCTGGAAACCATAGTCGGTATGACTGCAGTCCTGTCAGCACAGGGGTAAGAGGAGACTCTCTCTCTGGTTGCCTCTGACCAGACCAGTAACATCCACCATTAGCCTCGGAAATCATTTCCAGGGAGTTCTGATGCATCAGACAGCAAAGCGTTTAGCTCCATTCCTTTAAACTCCATTAAAAAGAGAGATGGGATATGAATTTACTCAAGTGTTCATGGTTAGGTCCTTTCAGATGATGATATGGAGAACTGGGAACATCACTTTACCACACAGTAAGAGGCAGCTACCGTCAGGGATTACTGTCATAATGTTTAGGCATTTGGCAATATGAAATAACAATATGACTTCATATTGCTATTTTCTTTTCCTTTTATAGGAATTTGGTTGAGCACAAAGGTTTCCCATTTCCTTCATTGCATAATTTGTTTTTGGGTTTTCCACCTGAGTATTCTATGCATCCTGGAAATAACCTGATCTCACTAACTAACTTAAAGGGCTTTTGTTTGCTTATTGAGATTATTTAATTGGGGCCATGGATATGAGATGTCCAGATGTCATCATAAGGGATCGTATGCTTTATATCAAGGTGAAGGCTTATTTTGGAACTGTTTTGCTGATGGAGCTTCAGCTGATATCAGGCTGAATAAACTGTTGGAAAGCAAAACAGTTGAAATCACAAATGAAGTAATTTTGTTGTAGTAATACATCTATTGGTCTATTTGCATGCAGTTTAACATTACGGTTAGTAATTGCCAGTTGTTAAAGTGTCAAAGTTGTGGCAAAAATAAATAATTAGTAGCTTCTCTCAGGTTTTACTGACAGTCAGTATTTTTAATGACGTGTCTTTGTATCCAGCCCATCAAGTCAGCTCTCTACTGCAGGTTCAGCTGCAGTCTTTGCTGATTTTGTTCTGTGTGTGTGTATATATATACACACACACAGAACAAAATCAGCTTGAATAAAAATATGTATATGAATAAAATCAGTTAAAATCCATTCAAAGTGTCATTTCAGTTTTAACAGGAGAGACAAGTCTGCTTTTATATTAGGGGAATTCTGAAGGCCATTGGTTTGGCTGGACTTTATTCAGGAGTAAAATATTAAATGGGGCTGAATATAAGTTCACACACTTTTCAGATTTTTCTTTGCAAACATAAAATGGTATATCCTTTTCCATTCACTTCACAGCCTCGCAGTAGCTTCTGCTATTGTGTCACATGAAATCCTTAGAAGTTTGAGGAAATGTGACAAAATGTGAAAATGGGTATGAATACTTTAGGAAGGCACTGTATTTAACATGGAGAAAACTTTTCATAATTAGTTCTGTTAGATCAGAATGAATGAAGGTAAGCAGCTGTAATGTGTGTTTGCAGGCTGTGCTGCTGGCTGACATTCTTCCAACACTCTTCATCAAGATTTCGGCTCCCTTTGTAATCCACAAAGTACCCTATGGGTTAGTTCATCACTATTATTTCAAATCCCATCAGTGTATTTGATAAAGCTTGACATGTCTAAGAAGCAAATCTGATGGGAAGAACGTTGAAAGTTTGTGTTGTTTTTTTTTCATTACTTCATTTTTATTCACAGTATTCCAAGTAAAACATTTGTAAATTGTTTATATTTTTCTGAAAATTAAGGTAAAGATGTATTCTTTTCCAAAACTCTAAAAGCAAATTCTTTTATTATTTCTAGTTTTCGGGTGCTGTTTTGTGTCGCCATGGCAGCAGCAAGTTTCCTGCTTGTTTCCTTTTCCTCCGCTGTGTGGCTAAGTATTGTCGGTAATTATTGATGCTCCAACTCTTCTCGATATTTGTGGTGAAGCTGATAATGATGGAGAAGTCAGATGATAGATTTAAGTCATTTCAGTTTAGTTTGCACCTTATCTTTTTTGCATGCATAGAGATATGATATCACAGCTTCATGTTGAAATGAGCCTGAAGCAGCTCATCATGATAAGTGCAGTTATTAATACATCCTTCTGTGAACATTTCTTATCAAAGGAATCTGATGTGATCAAACTGAGAGTTTTAGCACAGCAGCATGTTGCTGCTACACCCTCAGAAGAGTCCAGGAAACAACAAAGATAATGTCTATGGAGTGTACATGAAATTTTGACACTTTTAATGCAAATGTGCATTAATAGTTGCATTAAAAGTACATTAAAGTGTCAACTTAGCGTTTATTGGTAAGTAACTACATTTTTATGCAAAGTTGCCGTAAAACTTGCATTAATGTGAATTAAAAGTGTCAACATTGTGTCATTATTTCCCTAATGACAATTTACAACAACACTTGTAATCATTCATGAAGACTCCTTCATGTTTGTGACAGGTGTTATATTATGTTTATGACAGTGTAATGTCAATCTTATGCCCACCCCTTCAAATAAAGTGTTACCCAAACCATTTACCATTTTACCATGAAGCTCTGCTACGTTACTCCGTTCAGTTCGGTAAAACTTTATATGTCCCTGGGGGGAATTTAAAGCAGCACAAACAAACACAATCGCTTAAAAAAAAATTAACACATAAAAGCAAAAAACAAGCAGACAAGGATTGCCATGAAATGTGTCAGTAATTACATTTTAAATAACTGCAACGGTAGAGGAAGATTTATACACACATGCACATAAATGTACGTACATATATCTTTACCCCTCTGTCACCACAGCGCCCAAGAAATGTGGACTTAATGAAACGTATGTTTAATACCTTCTTAAGGGTTTTCATAAGGTACTTTTAATCTGATAAACGGGTCCCATCTCAAGGCATACTCCCTTTAATATGATTGTACATAAATACACATCCAAATTCATAATCATATTATTTATACATTGCAACATAAATAATGTCAGATAGCAATCAATAGATTGCTGGTGGTGAGGGAAGTTGGGGGGGTATAGGAGCAGAGTAGCTGGTCACATAGATACGTTCCTCACAGCGGAACACAGCAGAACGTCAGTAAAACTGTTTTCCTGACTTTACAGGAATTGAGCTTCCCTAGGAGCTGTTGCTTTTGTCAACACTGTGAGAATATGTTCTGTGTTGGAGGAGATAATTAAAAAAGATCCCCAAGTGTTTCAACTCCTCTGCTCACTCCAGACATTCTATGACTGATGGTGGAGACACCAGCTGTCTGCTTCTCACCACCTTCTCCTTGACTTACTGACATTCAGAATACTGTGAATGTCCACACAGTCACAAGCTAGCAACAAGACAGTACTGTCTGTGGCCTGCAGGATGTAGCTAGGTACTTTCTGGGATGTATGCAGACACATTGATATGTGTTTTCAAAGCACAAACATCTGTTTAAATACAGAAAATTCTGACTGGAAAAAAAATTCTGTGGTCGTTTTAGTGGCGTCCCTATGCACAGCATGGAGCACAAACCAACACTTTGCTCTTTGCTACTGTCTGTTGGTTATGTGTTACGTTGAGGTTAGCATTTCAGTCATACAACAGTTGGTCTGTGGAGACAAATAAATGATCTGATTTTTTTGGTAGTTTTGGTAAATTCAAAATAAATACAACACTTAAGAGAACATCTTTCTGCACATTAAGAAATTGTACAGTAATGCTAAGGTGGGGATGTTTTGTATAAACTTTTTGGTTTCTTTGCATGTGTGCTAAAAGGTCCTGCATTCACACCGGACTCACTCTGTGTCGTTACAGGAGTGATCTTTGCCAGTATAAGCTCTGGACTGGGAGAACTATCATTCCTGTCACTCAGTGTTTTCTTCAACAGGTAAAACCTTTATCTATGTCTTAGTTTCTTTTGAGTTTTATAAGGTGCTTAAACTGAATCGGGCAAGTTTGGTCAGCTGGTTTTACTGCTGTATGCGCTTGACTGTGGCTGCTGGATAAAAATGTCCATGCATTTTCCCAGTCACAAATCTTTATATTATGTTTCTGTCAATGTTTTTTATGCACATTTTGAATCATCGCATTAGAAAAGGTTGATGTAAATGTCAAAGTTTGAAATAAATTTCTCAGATTCACAAAAAATAAAAAATTATGCTCACTTAAGTTGCTTTTTGGCTATCCCCCCCCAAAAAAAGTAAATTCTTTAAAGGCGAGGTGGAGACATGTTTGCTTAATAAGTTCCAATGTAGCAAATGCAAATTCATCCTTAATGTTGTTAAGTATTTGTTAATTTATTGCAACTTGTACTATTATCACAATATTCCACAATATTATTGGATATTTCACATTTTTCTAATATTGTGTTGTACCTGGGTTTTATGCTTAGAGTGCCCATGTGCAGCTCTGTTACATAAAATTCCAACAAAATACATTAAATATTTGGGCGAAAGGTGGAAGGGTTCAAGGAGTGTGAATACTTTTTCATTTTCCAGTATATAATATTAAGTGTAATCTCTTACACTGTGTGGTTTGGGGTTAGTAACTCTGCTGGCTTCATCCTCAGGAATGTTCTGGAAGGCTGGGGTTCTGGGACTGGTGCTGCTGGTGTTGCTGGTTCCCTTCTCTATGCAGGCCTCATCCAAGCACATCTCTCCCCCCGAACCACACTGCTCATCATGCTAATTGTTCCGATTGCAATGCTACTTAGGTAAGTGTTGAAATGCTGTTAAAAACGTGTTACTTCTGTAATGAGCTGCTTTCAGGAAGTGTTAGAAACTTGCTGACAGTCTCTCCCTTTTCAAATGGATGACGCAGTTTCAGTTTGGTCACAAGCCACTTAAGATGAGCTTAGAAAATGTTGTAGTTCTCATGCTGTTAATTCTGGATATTGAAGTTACATCAAAGCATGGTTCTGTCAATATGACAGAACAGTTTTAGTTGTTATCTGGTTTAATGTTTAAGTATCCAAGATCAAACAACCAAAAACAATCAATAAAAAAACAGAAATAAAAACCATTTACAAACGAAACAATAAATAAAATAGATTATGATGTTTATGTAAACAAAATTACTCTTGAAAAAATGTTAATCATAGGAATAAAAATTACAGAGCTCATTTTAATTTATCACGTGATTAATTGCTTATTGCAACAGACTTAAAGGGACAGTATCACTCAATCAAGTAACTATGTTACCTTCAGTTGTTATAAAAATGCTGTATATATCATATATGACTTAAAAGAAATTTTACTGACTAATTTAGCGCCTTGCAAAAGACCTCTGTCTTTTTAAAAGCGCCTTCTCTTTGAAACTCTGCCTTCAGGAAGTCATCACAACATGGCTCCTCACAGTGTTCCTCTGAGAATTAGCTTATATAATCAATCAAACAAGTTTAGCTGTACAGCACACTTCAGCAATAAAGCTGTTCAAAGCTGTTTGAATCAAGTTTAAAGTGTTTACCTCATAGAAACATATAAATAAAAAGACATAAAAACAAGATATAGTCAACAATTGAGAAACCAGAAACCAGCATTACATTTTGATTAATGCCATCATCAAAATTATCAATACACATCAAATATCCAATTATTATCATTCTAAACAGGTGGGTTTTAGGCTGGATTTAAAGGAACTCAGTGTTTCAGCTGTTTAGCAATTTTCTGGAAGTTTGTTCCAGATTTGTGGTGCATAGATGGATTTGAATACTATGAGTTCAGTAGATGTACTGTTCCATCAGGTGTTTGCTAATTGCTGCTGGCTAGTCTGAAGGAGTTGCATGGGAGAGCTGCTCTGTGAGGCGGGAGCTCAGAAGCTTAGAGTGCTGATAGAGATGCAGTTGTGCTATGAGCTAGTAACAGAATGAATGCAGGGAAACAAAGGCACACTTCTCTAATTTCCAAATATTTTCTTGCTCTTTATGATTCTGGACTACTTTGTGTTGATTTACTAAAATAAATCCCAATGAAATAAACACTCTGAAAGTCTGTTGGTATGGAAACATGTGCAAAACAGGTATATGTTGAAGAATTTAGTAAGCATTTCCACTGATTTATTGGGCTTTATTGTGGGACAGTTGGCTGAAAAAGGATGTACCCTTAAAACTCAAGTAATGTTTTAAGGGTACAAGGGAGAATCAGTATCTGACATAGTCAATATGTGTTTTTTCTCCATCACCAGCTATTTCTTTCTGCTGGTTCCTGAACCTTCTCTACCTCAGTGGAGCAGGTCAGAGACAGAGTGTCCACCTGTGGACTCAGAGGAACAACAGCGACTGATGGACGAATCAGAAGATGACCTGGAAACATCAGCTCCAGGTAAAACATCCAGCAACATCCAGTAACATTCAACAACATCCAACAACATCCAGAATGTCTAACATTAACATAGAATTTCCAGAATGCTTGATTTCATAATTGGTCAATCAGTTAATGTACTATCAGAGTTTGTCCATCAATATGAGTTGGCCAGTATCATGTCTTCCATTGGTTTTATCTGATCTGACTGAAATGTCAGTTTCTCTGTTTGAGGAAAGCGTGTTGATATTTGGTTTGATTAGAAAGTAATTAATCTCTAAATGAACACTTCCTCGTCATAAGATGTGCTTGTTATCATGTAATGTGGTTGCTGTCCACTAATTTAGCTTTAATTTTTCAGCGCAAGTGATAAGAATCTGGATGTAAGCTTGATTTGCTGGAAAAATTCTGTTCATATTTCTATATCTATATTAATTCTGTACAAAATAAGCAAGTCACCAATAAGTGGGGAAGGTTGATGGAACATATTTACTAAAGTAAAGAGTCATTTAAAGAAGCATTCTCAGGACTTTAAATGATCTGATTCATCGCAGTTCAATTCAGCAACAGAACAAACATCAAGTAAAAAAATCTTGTCATGACTTTACACACAGCAATTATCAAAATCCAGAAGTGTATGCGTTGAAGTCTAAACTACTTATTTTTGGATTTAAGAAGGCAGAGAGAAAAAGAATGATAAAAAGAATGATACATCATAATACAGGTATGACTGTCATACCTGTATTATGATGAGAATACAAAAGATCCATCTTCCCACCAGGCCTGACCAGCTTCCCTGTTGAAGAAAAACATCCCATCAGTAAACACCACCACGCTTGATTGTTGGGACGGTGAAATTATGGGGATTCGACATGTTCCTTCTCATCCACACCAAACTTAACATGTAGGCCAAAACATTTAGCGTTGTCTGAGCAGAGGCAACACTAAACGCAGTTGAGTGTGTTGATCGACGGCGTGTTGATTGGTCACAATCAGTCCCAATAAAATACGCTAAAGTCTGTAGCTTAAGTGTGACATGAGTAAAATGGTTATGAATATTTTATCATGTAACTTTAATAGCTGTAATGATGATGATGTTCTCTACAGTGAATGCATGTGTAGTGACTGATTATTCTCTCCTCATTGACCGTACCAGAGGACAGGACCATGGGACCCGTCACCCTGCAGGAGAAGTTTGCTGTCATTAAGGTAAGCACATCTCTCACACGTTTGGAAGATTTTCTTCATTGTCATCAAACACTAAGAGTGCATATTGTTTCTGTGAACAGGGCTTGTTATTACCGTTTGTTATTCCTCTGGGACTAGTCTACTTTGCTGAGTACTTCATCAACCAAGGCTTGGTAAGCTCTTTAGTGACCTCTGGCCTCACACTCATCTCACTGCATGCTGAAATTTTGTGTGAGACATTAGGAGTTATAGGCTGCAACTATCACGAAGGAGAAGTGATTCTTTTTTACAATAAAATGACTATAAACATTTATATGAGAAGAATTTTGATTTTCTTTTTGTTGTATTTGTCAGATGGAGCTCCTGTTTTTTCACAACTCTTCCTTATCGCATGCGGAACAGTATCGCTGGTCAGTAAACCGTCTTTTTATTTAATTTTTAGATACTGTTTAATTCAGGTGGAAGGTTCTGATTGTTGTTTGTGTACTTGCTCAGGTACCAAACCCTATACCAGGTTGGTGTGTTCGTGTCCCGATCCTCTCTGCGTTTGAAAAAGTTCAGGAAAACTTGGATTTTCTCGCTACTGCAGGTGAGAAATGGACCAACTACAAATCTAGAAGTGCATCAGCTGTCAGTGACCATGGCAACATGTAACTGCACTTGTAGCCAGCTTAATGTAATGGTTAATGAAATACAGCAGAACCTTAAATGGTAATGTCTGCTTAAAGGATTTAGAAATAATGCCTGTTAAATAAGTGCAGGAGGCTACCTGAAGGACCAGCTGGTGGAAAAAGACACCAGGTGGAATCTCTCTCTAAAAATAAAATAATTTTGTATTTGTTGGTTTATTCTTCATGAGTTATTAAACTTAGATGATAGATTTATTGTTGACTGTAGCAGACTTTTCTTTATTAGTGGAAACATGTTTGATGAATGTTTTCTACTTGTAATATTTCAGTTGCTATGGAAATTAAAACAAAAGATGCATAACACACCAATAAACACTACCTTCTGCTGAGACAGTAGGAATATAGCATTTTGTGTTTCTTACAGAAAAAATTTAATGATTATGTAGTTTGTGCCTGGTTATGAAAGAAGAAAAATTCAACCTCAGACTAGTCCAAGGGCTCTGAAAACGTTTCTCAATCGATCCATCTAAATAAAACTTGCCAATCACCCTGGTGTTTGCGCTGAATAATGAAACAACTCACCATTACAGGAAAACCAAAAATCTAGAAGACCCTCCTTCTGTCTCTGATTGGCTGCTTCTTAGCAACCTGTGTACTTCTGCAGATGGGAGAAGGCAGAGGAGCTCTATTTGTTTCACAGCTTATCTGTATCGCATTACACTGTCATCCTGAATGACGGCATTTTGTTTTTGTCCCACTGTGAAGAGACTCCAGGGCAGACCCAGATTACACAGATTACCCAGATTACACTCTGACCTGGGAACGCCTTGGAGTATCCCTGAATGAACTCAAGAGTGTTGCTAAAGACATGGAGGTCTGGGTTTTCCTGCTTGCCCTGTAATATATAATTATTAATTGATCCAACAACTTGCAGCTGGTCATGTTGTAAATTCTCAAATAGAAAACATTCAACAAAAGTTTACAGTCTTACTGCGAGGTTTAGCCTGAGATAATAAAGTCATTCCAGATGGACTATACACATATCAGTTTACATGTTGACTCGTTACAGCAGATTACAAAAAGACATGAACAAGTCTGATCTTTTTGGCTGCACAAAAGGAAAGTATGCTAGCTGGATTGCAACAATACAGAGAGGACACTCAGAGCCGAATTGACCAACCACACAGCAAAGGATCAGAAATGTCTCATGCCAACCTGCATGGCAGCTGCCGCACAGCTGAGGCTTTCCAAGCAAGTCATAGATAATAGATTTTATGTCGATGATCATTTTAGGATAGAATGTGTGAATGCTTCAAGTTCTGCAGTTTCACTGTCTTTGGTAAAGATTGCTCTAAATGTTTATTCCCTGTCCTTCTCTCTGCCTGCCACAGGTGGTGAATGCAATATTCCTCATCTTTGCTGTGCTCTACCAGTTTCTGCCCAGCATCTGGATTGTCTTTGGTATTATTCTCTATGAGGGTCTGTTGGGTGGAGCAGCCTATGTAAACACATTCCACTTCATCAGCAAGGAGGTAACGTCGTCTGTCTGTCCGTCCGTCCGTCTGCTTGTTTTTCAAGTTGAAGAATGCATATTTTTACTGTTTTGACTTTCTTGATTTATATTTACTTTTGTGGACAAATTTGTTGCCTCCTGGTAAAAATGGGTAAAAAAAAAACCCCAAAAGAAACAAAACACTTAAAATTAATTTATCATTTATCGCAGAAGCATAAATCTTGTAGAAAATGAGAATTTATCACCAAAATTCAGTTGGGTGGAAATTACATGTTAGGAAATACTTTTTAATAAAAACATTACCACAGTCACAATTGTTGGGACACAGACCTGCTAGACTCTGACCTTAACTGGAGGTGCTTGATTTGGCCAGATGAGATGCAGATTGAGCCACTGCAGGTGTGTTTGTTTTAAACATCTGCCAATACACACTATGTACAGAGGAGGAGCAGTGATGCTGTGGGCCTGTTTAGCTTCCAGCACTGTGGGAGCTTGTTTGATTGTATGGCATCTTGAATTCCCTGATACACCAGGAGGATGTAAATACAGGTCTGGTGGTCTCTAGCTGTAAGCTAAAAAATGTCAATTCAGTCCAGTTCATCAATGTAGCTGTAATTCATAACACGAGTCATCTCTAGGCACTTTATAAAAAAAGTCAAACCATAATCCGTCCATTCCAATTGGTCCTAGTGATGAAACAATGGAGTCAGGTTGTTTATTAATAGATACGATTATCTTTGCATCTTTCAGCAACTCAAAAAATATTGATAAATTAATAGAAAACTGATCAAACATCCTTCTCCCTGTTTGCTTCATTATTGTGAAATGATAGAGAAGATTAAACTGTGTTCAGTATAGAATGGTGGCTGTGCAGTGCAGCATCTGCAGGGGTGTTGCTGAAGGTGCCAGAGGGGATTTTCCCCTTAAATATTTAATTATTCCCTCTCATCTGTCCCTCGTAGTAAATTTACTCTAATTGAAGTGAATTTTTCTAAAAATCAAAGTGAGTTTGAGATGATTCTTCTGCATTAAAGGATGTTTACATTTGATCCACATCTTTGTCAGGATGGCCAAACATCTGTCTACATCTTCACATAAACACACCTCTAAGCGTTTCCTCACGGATGTCCTTTCTCCCACAGACTGAAAGCAGATACAGAGAGTTTGCCATGGCAACGTCCAGTGTGGGAGACAGTCTGGGAATAGCTGTGGCAGGAGCTGCAGCTTTCCCCACACATAGCTACTTCTGTTCCCTGTGACGAAGCTCCTGCACCTCCTAGCTTGATAAATAGCCAACATAAATCAGGACTCTATGTTAACAATTTCTTTAAAGATTGGGACTTAGAATAAAACACATAACTCTTTCATAAAAATCCTCATCTACACAAAAATAATTCCTCCTGAATTCAGCAGCACCAGTTGCTGAATCCTCTGCAGTTGAGAAGAAAACTGACATTAGCAATGGTTCCCAGAACTGTTCAGCTTCCAGCCCACAAAATACCAGTAAAGGAGGCTGGTGGTAACCCAGACTGTGCCAGTTAAACAAGGTAATGCTGCCAACACAATCTGCATTAGCAGACAATGTATCCACTTGGATCTGTTTTTATTCACTCACAAGTACTGATTTTATCTCTTTTGATATTTATGGCCTAAAAATACTACGCCATATTCTTTTATTTAGTTCCATTTTTAAGGGGATCTCAAGACATTTGAGGATTCACAAGTCCAGATGGAAATACTGACAACGTTGAGAACCTCTCCCTTATATTGTGTCTGCCCCATACAACAGATTTAAGAAACTCATTAAATAATGCGTTGTTACCCAGAGCTACTTCGTCTGAATATGTTTTATGTCATTCAGTGACAGTTTAACTTTGATGTGAGGTCTGATGTCCTTTGTACAGATTAATTGTTTGAAGTGTATTCTATGATCAGTCAGTCAGTAACGTCTTCAGGAGGAATAACACAGGCTCCTGTAAACTGGAACATTTGCTTAAAAGCATTTTCTGCTACATTCTTTTGAAACATTGATGTTAAAAAATAGCTCTTCATGTTTCCGTTTTAAATACCTTCATATTTTCACTGTTAACTGAAAGCACTTGGACCTGAAAGCACCGGCGTGGTAGTGTTTGATTGATGAAAGCTCTTACTTTCCTGCAAACTTCCATCAATAGAAATGGAAAGTATTAACCTTTGACTGGGACACAGATGGCAGAGAAGCAGCTCAAATCTAGCAATCAAGTTTGTTTGTACTGCAAATTTCAGCACCAAGGCAATTCAAAGTGCTTAACATGATGAGCACTTTGTGGTGCAGAAGCTGAATGCTGCTTCTCCATGTTTGGTTCTGGTTCTGGATGCAGAGCAGAACCAGAACCAGAAGACTTGCAACCAGTGTTGTAGTCAAGGTCTCCTGCCATCCCTGAAACATAACGCCCTGGGCGGTTGCCCATATTGCTCATGTCAGAGACCACAACTGTCTGCACTATTAAACACAGCAATTAAGACACTGCATTAACGGTAAACAACACTCAACTATGAACACTGTCCAAGGCGCAAGTAGTAACCAAGCAGAAGGACCGTGACTGTTCTCACCTTGTCTGCCACCATGACAGGTGACAAAAACAATCAGAGCAATGAGCATGCTCTGCGTTCTTACGTTCTTGTTTTATTTATTCGCCAATTAAATAAATCTACCGTAATTTCCGGACTATAAGCCGCGACTTTTGTCACACGCAGGGCTTATACAATGATGCGGCTTATTTATGATTTTTTTTCTAATGGCCGCCAGGGGCGCTCGAGCAGAAAAGGTAAGAGTGAGACAGGGGGAATATATGTGTCGAGGAAGACGCAAGTTTAATGTAACTTAACACTTCTCAGTGCTCAGTAGGAAGATTAAGAAGCTCTCAGTGACTGTTACCGGTATGTTTTTTTAACCAGCCCTTTTAGTGCTATGCTACCGTATGGGCTCTTTGCACATAAGCTTCCGCGTTCGGGTTAAAGCGACTCAATTCTGTCCGATCTTTTGAAAACTGCACTTTACACCGGGTGTTTGCAGGGATTTTCCAAGGTAACAATTAATAATTTACATCAATCCGAAGCCCCAACAAGTAAACTGGAGAAAGGTTTTAAGATGTACGACTCATTATACATTCACAGATACGAAGGTGAGTTTTTACTTTCTTTAAACTTTGTGGCTAACATTAGCTTTAGCTTAT
>CAEGAG010295581.1:0-63067 GCA_903067065.1 Brachyrhaphis terrabensis | reverse complement strand
AACCAACCAACCAACCAACCAACCAACCAACCAACCAACCAACCAACCAACCAACCAACCAACCAACCAACCAACCATCTATCTAAATCAACCTGTTTGTCCATCAGCTCATCCATTCCTGCCAGATCATCTATTTTTGCCTCAGTTTGTTTTCTTGCTTGTTTTTCTTACCCATTTTTTAAAAAAAAAAAAGCAAATTTAACACCAACCAGTGACTTTTTATGCTAAAATTGTGGTAAAATTTCCACAAGCTTTCCAGATTATTTCTAAACAATGCATCTTCAGCCCATTTTCCTGATGTCCTTCATTGCGTGAATTTGCATCCATGATGCGGCTTATTTGCTTTATAGACGTATAAAAACAAATGACAACCAACATAGTTTCCAAGCTGGACGTTGTTTTATTCATGCAGACAGGAGCCTGCTGGAGACTCTCTGGAAATGTGGTGGGAAGTCAAGCGAGCCGAGATAAGGGTTGTATAGAGCAGCGGGGGGAGAAATAGTCGAACAGGAACTGCTGGATGCACGGCTAGAGACAAATATTTCATCAGCAAAGTTCCCACATCCAAACTCTTGTGAACACACCCCGCCCCGGGTTTGTGTTTGCCTCGCCTTGACACTGGTAAATATGTGTTTCCCTCCACTGCGATTGGAGATTGACTGCATAAAATGACTCATTGTGGCGTCTAAAAAGCAAATCTGTTGCTGAGCTTATTGACAATGCGGGCGAGACGGGAGGATAAATAAAGAGACACAGGGAGGAAATGAAGGCGGCTGCCCAATCATGACGCCTGCTTAAGACCTCTGAGTGCTACTTTACTGTTGCAATATTTTGACTGAAATCTTAATGCAATGAGGATTAAAGGGATTACAACATAATCTTGAGTAATCCAAAACGCCACGGACGGAGGAGCACTTGTAATAACGGCGTAAAACCCGTCCGGAGGTCTGACAACATTGTCAGTCACAGCGAGGATTAAATATTTGCGGGAAAAACTTTCGACTAATGCCCGCAAACCGTCGCCGGTGGAGAAAGGCCTGGGTGCCGGCAGGCAATTTGGTAATTTAAGAGACATATAGCACCTCTGTAAGTGCTGGCCGGCCCGCTGCCAGGACAAAGCCCGGCTTTTTAAGCAGATTTACTCCTCCAATTTTTGTTTTTGATCAATGCTCAGGCAGGTTCATTACGCTTGGAAAGCAGATGGGGGGGCGGCTTGAGGAATGAAAACGTTCTCACAACCACGAATCAATTCTTATTAGGTTTACTGAAATGTCATCAACGTGTCCATTAGCTTTTCCATTAATTTATATTTTCTCCTCAGGAGAAGCTTGTATATTTTAAGGATTATGTAAAGCATCAGCAGAAATTATCTTTTGAGCTAAATAACCCACATTCATCGACTTGAACCTGCCTTTAATTACAAGCCTTCACTCAATAACGGCCGTTTGCGAGACACATTAGTGGGATTTGATGCCGACCTTGCCTGGATGCGCCCTGAAATTCCCCCGCTGCTTGATTGAAGTCGTATTGACGCCGAACTCCTCTCAAACAAGCCAAACCCTTAATTTCAATGAATAAAAACAAATTGAGTGGGAGAGATGCTTTTAGGGAGGAGAGGCGGCATTAAGAAAGCAGGAATTTGTGTCAAGGAAGAGGAAGCAGAGACGCTAACAGGGTGACGGCACAAGCAGAGCGGCCATCATGACGGCAAACCGCCAGACTCACAAACACACATCACTCAGGAGACAATCGCAAATGTTTCCAATCCTTTACACAAACACTGCAATTTTAATAAGTGAGCCTGAGAAAAACATCAAAACATTCAGGAGTTTATTTGGTTCTGCTTTATTCTGGTCCATTTTAATAACCAGTTTGAGCCTCTTGTGGCAACTTTCTGTTATTTATGCTCTTCTGTGTCTTATTTTGGTTTTTGTTCCATTGTTTATGTCGTTTTGTTTTATTTGTGTGTTTTTGTAACCATTTCTGTTGATTTGTGGTTATTTTTGTCTTAAACAATATATTTATTGCTCTTATCTTTTGTCGCCATTTGTGATTATTTGTATGTTTTTGTAATTTTGTAGTAATATGACAGATTTTATTGTTCTGATAACCATTTAATCTTTTTCAGTTATCAATCTCATTTTTAAATAAACCTAGTTTTTCTGATCAGTTATTATAAATACTTGTTGTCAGTCAGACTCAATCAATCAAAGAGTTAGTTGTGGAAATACTTTAAAACTTTTTGTTATTATTTATATTCAGGTCGTTGTTGCAGGAGGTCATGAAGCTTCGCTGCTTTAATCACCAACATCGACTCTTGGACTCTGAAATGTCAGGTTGCAGATTCTGATGAAAATGTTTCCCTTCATACTTAATTTGATGCTTTTCAAGTCAAAATGTGTTTTTGATTTTTAAAAAAAGAATGTATGGAGGTCAATAAATGTCAGCCGGCTCTCCAAAAAGCTGAAATGTTTCATTTAAATCGGCTGTCAGTCAACTCCACCTTTTGGCCTTTGTGGTGTTGAAGGGGAACATTTCAGGACGGCGTCTCTGACTCATCCTCCTACTGCTCGGCCGTACGTGGGAGCGACCTTTGACCCCAGACCGCCGCCTGTCCTGCAGCAGACGACTGGAACCGTTCCAGTTTCTCTCCTAATATGATCAATAATAAACTCCTCACCTTAATGCAGGATTAGACTGTTAATCTGCAAACACATTAAATGATTTGCTCTGATTTAAAAACTGTTTAAACTTTAAATAAAAAAATACTTGATAAGTCAACAGTAGCGTTATGATTTATATTTAGGTTCTCTAATTGGTCAAGTTGCTTTATTCATTTTGTAACGTTTGTAGAAATTCTGTAACTTTCTGTGGTAAATTTGCGTTTTTGTTGCTATTTTGTATCTTTATGATGTTACTTTGCATCTTTTTTCCATTTATTTTTGGTCACTGTGTAACTTTTTGTGCTTTATTAAATTAATGTTTTACTTTTTGTATCATTCTGGAGTCGTTATTAGTTTCTTCTCCTATCAGTTTTGTGTCTTTTTTTTGGCAGCTTTTTTGAGTTGTGTAATTTATTTCACACATTGTTGTCAGTTTTCTGTAACTTTTTGGTGAGTTTGTATCTAGATATACGGCATAAATAGTTTCTGTCATATTTGTAAAGTTTAGTTTAGTTTTACGAGAAGTTCTAGTAAATGTGGAAGATGTAGAAAAACAATAATTTAACACGTTTCTGATTTTAATTAGACATTTCTTGTATATTTTTGAAAAAATTCAAATCCAATGTGTGAAAAATTAATAAAAGGAGGCAGAAAATATAGTATTTTAGTCATAAATTCACACTTTTAGTGCGTAAAGGTCTTTAAGGTTCACCATTTTACACAAATTTTATTTACAGCATTGGGATTACTCTTATTTAATGTCTTATTCTGACATTAGAGATTATGCTCTAATGTCAGGATCAGTTAGAATAAATAAAATGTGAAATAGGAGAATCATTTCTGATAAATATACTGTAATAAATTCTGTTTTATGAAGCTCTAAGCCTAGTTTATTGTAAAATTATTTTTTATAAATGCTGTTTAATACTTGAATAGTTTTAACAAGCATTTCTTATTAAATTGGTTTAAAACAGAGGTCTTCAACATGAGGGTCGCCACCTCTAGGAGGGTCATGGTGGTACTGCAGAGGGGCCGTCACATTTCTGACTTTTTATACATTTTCTATTTAAAAAACAATTAAAACCCAATATGTACACAATTGCTAAAGGGTCTTGTTTCATAGTTTTAGTGAGTAAAAGTGTTAAAAGTTCAGCATTTTATGCAAAATAACATTTTGTTCATGGTTTATCAGGCCATCGACTTTTTATTGAAACTGAAATTTGACATAAAAATGCTGAATAGCAGAAGCTATGTGTTATTTGTGGTGAATGGAGAGTATTATTATATATTAGTAGAAGTACAAATGGTGTTTTTTACACCATCTCAGGCTGAAACACGTTGAAAACCTACAGATTTCTGCTCTGAAATAAATCCTCAGAAACATGTGCTGCCCCCCAGTGCAGACTGCCGTCAACAGCAGCCGGCTTTAACTCTCAGATAACAGGCTGGACATGTGCCTCAGTCAGCAACAACACCACCAGCTCCGCGCTTCTCCAAGAAAAGGAAGGAAAAAAAGCTGCCAGGCGGCTCAGACGGTTTATTTTTCCTGCCTATAAGCCATAATGAGGTTGTGCCCTGGGGAATCAGTCGAGCGGAAGGTTATTAATGCCTCAAAAAGGGAGGAAAAAACTGAAAAGAAATCCTCTGCACCTTCTGCGGCCGCGGCGCGAAGGCAGGGAGAGACTGTCAAACAATTAAAGTGAAGTGAATTCCCTGAGACGGAAGAGAAACAGACAGCAGCGTCCGGCAGGATGAGAAAACCGTCTCCTGACCTGCGAAGTGCAGGAGTTCAGATCAAACAGGGCGAAGGATCATTACTGTACATTCATCTGTCTCTAATCAGCCGGCTGTAATATCTGACCGGCTCCCACTGGGAGACGCCGCTCCTCTTCTGTTAACTGGACCCTGATTGGAGCCGAGCGCCGAGAAAAAAACAGGTGAACGTGTTTATGCTCTAATGTCAGGATTCAAACTCCAGCTGCATGATTTCACCGTTCAGAACAAGACTTTAATTATTTTTCTGTCCAATTTGTGCATGAAGCTGCTTTGCTGCACATCATGTCAGAGATGTTCCTTTTTCTGCTGCCTTCCTCCTCACAGCTGAATGTCTAATGAGGGCAGAAAAAGAAACAGCCTTCTCCAAAAGGAGGATTTTCTTCTCTAAGGTTGGAGAAACTTTTGCACATGTGCCTATTAATTATGTTAATGCTGGATGGCTCCTAATTTACACCTAAATCCAACGTTTCAGTGCCGTGGCAGCGACTGCTTCAGAAAACACAGAGAGGAGAAACAGAAGCTGCCGAAGTTTTGGCAGATCAACCCGATGGAGTTTAGATAAAAACAGAGAGAAGATTTAATAAAACATGGAGAGAAAGTTACTGAGAGGAAGATACACAATGATGGATGGACAGATGGATGGATGGATGGATGGATGGATGGATGGATGGATGGATGGATGGATGAACAGATGGATGGATGGATGGATGAATGGATGAACTTCCTGTTCAGAGTTAAAAAGTCGACTTCCTGTCAGTGAGTTTTCCTTCCACAGGTAAAATGTTCTCAGTTCAGGCAGACGATGCCTTGCTCAGCGGCACTAGGACCCTGAGGACTCTTTTAGTGAATAACTAGAAGCTGAAATCCAATTTTCCATCTGGAGTCCCTCCAGGCAGCGTCTGTGTGCCACACGTCTTGGTCTCCAGGTGTGTTACCTCCTCCCCTCTCGGCCTCCATTGTTTCTCCAACGCCGCCGTCTCACCTCTTTGTCTCTGTCTCCCGGCGGATCGTCACGTTAGCAGGTCGCGTTCAGCCGTGACCCGGCTCGCCTCGTCAGGGGAAACTCAACAAACGCGGCTCCACAGGAGAACAAGGAGAGGTGACACTCCTATCAGCAGCTGGAGGATTTAACGTCCACCATTTTGTATTTCTTTCACAGCTCAGTCGCCATCAGGAAACAACTTTTGTGTCGTTTTTCACCAAATGCAAAGCAGAAAACTGGAATCATGGCACTAGAATTATTCAATCTAAACTTCATAAACCTAAAACTGAAATGAAGAACTTGAAGGAACAAGAATGAAGCTTCGCCAGAAAGACCAAGGAGAAAGTTGTTAGTTTAGAAGGAAATCAACAAACTGGACAAGAGGAGCAGCCAAGAGTTAGAATGGCCCAGTCAAAGTCCAGACCACAAAGAGATCTCACCCAAACTAACAGTACCAATGCTGGATGAGTTTGACTACATGAGGTCAACCAACAGTTAGCAACCCAGTTAGATGGATTAGAGGCGACTGGGTCTCGGTTTGGAAAACCTTAAGACTCCAGGAATGTCTGGCTGCTCCGTAGGAAAATGGTTTACAGAAGTTTAGAGCCGTAAACTAGGCCAAAGACAGTAATTTCCTCTGAAGTGAATTCTGTCCTGACTCCTCTTGTTTTCTGGATCCTTACTGGGGCTTTGCTCGTCACACCCATCAGCTCTGAAATGCTGACAATCCGCTCATTAATTTGAACGGTGTAGCCGGGTCTGAAGCCCTCAGCCATTTCCCTAATGGTGTGCCAGCCGGCTGACTGGGGCGGAGCCGGGATGGCGCTGGAGGTGCCGGGAGCCGAGCAGCCATGATGGCTAACCACCGCACCATCCTCCTCCTTTGTTTCTCCTCTTCTCACCCCAAACAGATCCGCCTGTCACAGTCCGACATCAGGGTTCACTGGTCTGTCAACATTTACCAGCAGATAAAGACAGAGAGGGGGAATTTCTCCGCCCTGGAGAGCTCATCGCCGAGAAGAGTGTGTGGAAAGACGCGGAGCGAGTACTTATGTGTCTTTTCTCAATGACAGCAGCCAAACAGAAACACTCAAGCGGGCCGAGAACATCAGAGCCCACCGGACGCCCGTGAAGCGGCTCGTTGGTGAAAAGTGACGACTGAGCAAATAGGACTCAACGCGGCCTACAACAAGCTTCGCTAGCTTAAACTTATCTGAGAGGAGAAAATAAAAAGCAGGACAAAGATTTGGGATTCAACAGCCTGACCGACTAATAGACATCAAGGGGATTTCTCCACAAAACAAGGCGGCGGCTCTTTGAAACGGTCACAGCGCTGAGCCACTGATCCACCTAGGCTCTTTTAAATGATCCCTGTTTGTCGGGAAATTTGTTTGCTAATTGGGCCACAGATGACAAAGATGTCTGCAAAGTTCCTCTGAAGCTCGTCAGGAAAAAACACAAATATCTGCTTCAAACGGCACTTTCCTCCTCCGCCCCGCTGTCAAAGAAGGAACTCAAAGGGAACAGCTTGTTAATGTACAGTTAGATATATTTATTAAACTGCCACTGATCTATGAGGTCAGAGTTAATCTGATGCTTCTGAGTCTTTAATCTGAGGTATTTCTACTCATTTTTTAAAAACCAATCCCTCCCACAGAGACAACGCCCATCATCTGCTGGATGATTTCTGGACAAAACAGATTATCATCTCTAGTTTCTTTAAAAAGTATACGCAAATTATATAAAAGCATAGTTTTAAAAACATTTTGAAACACTTTTTTCATCCAAATGCTAATGAAAACTGACTTAATGACACAGTGAAAGAAGGAAATTAGAATTACGTAAGAAAAACGCAGAAAATGCCCGAGTCACTGGTTGCTATGGCGATTCCCGCCTTTACTGCATTAAAGCATGAAACAAGTTTTAAAACCATTTAAAAAAAACTCGTATCACATATTTACGAATAGAAACCGACTTAATTAATTAAAGAAAAAAAGAGTCACATAAGAAACAAACTCAGAAAATGCTGAGTCACTGGTTGCTATGGTGATTCCCGCCTTTTCTGCTGAGTGCACAGCATGAAAACAAGAAATTAACCCTTTAAAGAAACAGCCGCTGAGGAGAAAATCACAAATGTATCAAGATGATTCTGAAACCGTGAGCAGTAGAAGCTTCTGGTGGACATATATTTAGATTTTTATGAATTTACAAAGTTTCATGGAGGAGATATGACAGTTAAATAGACAATTTCATACCAATATTGAGAGGAAAACTTATAAAAGCAGTGATGGAGGTTTGTGGGTGAGCAGCAGAATCCTACAGCCGTCACACACACACTGGGTCAAAGTGGACAAAATCAGCAACATTTTGATGTAAATATTGTCCATGTGGAGAAAAGACGTGATTTAAATTAAACATTTTTTGAATTTTTAAATTTAACAATGCGTGACATCATCACACAGTTAGCTAAACATTTAGCTAAAATCTAAATAAAATCACTGAACTTCAAACTGTGGTCACGTAAAAAACATGAAAGATATAACAACTCAAATTTCACCAAATATAGTTCAACTTTCTGTGAACCAATAAAACTTTGAATGAAATTTCTACTGCAGAGTAAAGCAGAGTTACAGAGCTCCAAACGGGCTGCATTTCCTCGAGATTAAAATTAAAAAGTAAAACCAGAAAAATCCCATTACTCATCACAGAATAGGAATTGTTTTATGAGATTCTTATTTAAACAAAGATAAAGTAAAATCCTCCACAAACTAAACTAATCAGATGTGATTTTTGTTCTGAAATGTTGCTAAATAATTCAACCATTTACTATCAAACATAAATGTAGAGTCTGACAGAATAACATGAACATTTGACGTGTTGCATTATTACTCATGTTTAAAACTTTTCAGTTGAAAGTTTAAAATTCAACTTAAAATTTGATTATTTCCGTATTTTGATCTAAAAACATTTGTGACAAGACGACATCTTTTAAATCTGGACGGTTTTAATAATGGAGCTGAAGCATTTTCAATTTTTTAAACCAAAGTTAACTTGAACATCAACATGATTGTAATACTTTAAGGCTTCACCTTCAGTTCGGGCTTTAATTAGGACATTAATGAAATATGTTTGTAGGTTTTTCCAGAGAATACATATTTTTAGAGGTGGCGAGTGAAAGGCTTTTTAAAACACGTCACCTCTGCATCTTGTTAACAAGATTTCCCTCAGATTGTTTCCTAAATGTCATCTGTTGTCACAGCGAAGCTCCTCACACACTTACGGCTCACGGAGGAGGCATGTGAGGCGCAGGTCACATGATCCGACTCGTCTCCCCATCATCTTCTGGTTCCCACATACGTGTCACCTGTCGATGCGATTAGAGCCGTCCGCGGGCCGGGCAATGCGTCCTGACTGAGGAAGACAAAAAGGCATCAGTCATCGGCGGTTTGCCGCAGTGTCACGGTCGCTTTGATGTCACGGAGCTGACGTGAGTCGAGCCTGGTTCTTCAGCCTGCAGCCAGGAGAAGACAAAGAGCATCAGACGTCCAGGTTGGTCCCACAGAGGGCCAGGCAACCAGGCAACGAGGAAACGAGGCAACCAGGCAACGAGGCAACCAGGCAACGAGGAAACGAGGAAACGAGGCACCGAGGAAACGAGGCATGGAGTTTGGACAACAGGCTTCATTGCATTACATCGATTTGAGTTCCTGTTCAGGGTTAGAGCGTCGAGGTTTGGGATTTATGAAACCGATAAACAGACGGGCGCAGCAGTTAGGAGAAGGAGCAACCAGGAATTAGTCAGATCCAACCAAAAATTAGTCCATTATCCAGATAATTTGGTCCATTATCCAAATTATCCAGAGGTGAGCAGAGGATCCAACAATTGTACTCAAGTAAGAGTAAAAACATGTTTGGTAAAAAGTCTACTGTTAATAATAATAGTATATTTAATATTTAAAATATTTAAAAATTACAAAATCTGATGGAACAAAAATAAAAAGCTAAGTGGAAATTTTGGTATTTTAAGGATGAAAATGGCAATAATCCATATAAGTAACAGAAAACAACAAAATCTCAAGGGACATAAAAAGTACAGCATAGTAAAAAACTGATTCTCTTCTCGTATTGTGAGAAATTTGATCTGAATTTAAGACATTGATGTCCGGACAGAATGAGCTTGTGGACTGCATGTGGCCCGGGAGCCTCCAGTTGATTTTGACCATACCTGTCCTCTTCACTCTGCGGTTTTCTTCCCAGATGGTTCGGTGAAGCGAACCATCTGGTGCGTCAGGTTACCGCAGACCAGCTCTGAGTTATTTCAGGCTTTATGTCACAGCTCTACCTTTGAATGCCGTCCAAAGACATGCAGGTTTCAGCCTTAAAAAAAAACAAAAAAAAAACCTTTTACTGCCATCTAAATACAAGTTTGATGGAGCGGCTGAGACGGAGCGGATCCTCCCAGCTCGCCGGGTAAAAACTCTGCTGGAATGTGATGGAGGAACCAGGTTGGGTTTCATGAGCAGGTGTCTGTTGTTTTTCTCACACTGTTTCACCACCTGTTCATCTCAACTCCTTCCTGGGATTTTTCCCCTCTGCGAAGGGAAAACATTACAGCACTAAGCTTTCAGAAAACACTGAATAAAAAGACACATCCACCTTTTAGCTACATCACTGTCTGAAGTTAAATCAAACCAAACTTCTCTTGTTCTTCCAAAAACCTTGTAAACATAATAGTTTTCCATTTACCACATAACCGTTTAAAATATTTCTGTAATCAATTAAGATGCTCATTTTCTACAGAGGAAAAAAAAAAACACTTTTTAGTTAATTTTCTTAACTTTGAGAGGTTAAGCCTCTCATTATTAATTTTATTTTAAATCTTCCAAAAACAAAATTTTCTTTCCACCAAAACCACTTAAAATTAATCCCTTTAAGTTGTCTAAAATACAAAGATTAAAGTAAATAAATTATTTTATCATCACTTTATGCAAAAATTATGCTTTAGCAGATATGCAGAAAGGCTGATTACATGATCAGATTAACTCAACAAACTTTTAACACAAACATCCACAAACACAACTGATTACAAATCAAACCAAACTTAAAGCTCTATACCAGATTTCTAAATAGTTGACAGATTTAGTTTCAGAAGTGAGATTTTTACTCACTGTTTAGTTTTTTATTCCATGTATTGTCTGACAATGGGTAAAACCAGCTGACCAAATGTTCTGGAATTCTGCTGGGGTTGCTAGGTGATGGGCGGAATTCTGCTGGGGTTGCTAGGTAACAGGGCACTCCCCACTGATTTGCGATGTTATATTTCTTAAGATTTTGAAACAAGTCAGTTTCCAGACACTAAAAAATGTTAATTTATTGCCAGAAATTGGCTGGTTTGTTTGTTTTAAACACTTCAGGTGTTTATAGAATTAGGAGAAACTCAAATGGAAATAGATTTTGCATAAAGGTCCAATTTAAGCCTTTTATAGCTGCAAAACCATTATTTCTACCCAAAATTAGGAAACAAAAACACTCTAAAGTCCCCAGCTGTAAGAGTCCAGTTAAAGATTGATATAAAATCTTTATTAGGTGGGGTAATGGTAGAAGATGGAGGTTTTGGGTGGAAAGTGAAACTGGGAACAAAGACTTTGTGAGCGTGTCAGCCAGCGTTCCCCCTCTGCACCCCGACACCAGTTTCCATGTTGCAGGCTCGGCATTACACTTGTCAATGAGTTTGCCTGCGCGGGCCATGCACCGCCGCCCCGCGTCTCCTTTCTAAAAGGCGCCGGCTCGTGCTTGAACGCTCACTGTGTCCACGCCTGGTGCCCTAATCCAGGGCCTGCTCTTCCTTTAAGCAGGGAGTTAACTTAATCCCTCTCATTTAGGCAGCTGCACCAGCAGGAACTACGGAGGACGGGGCAACAAAGTTCAAACTGTGACACTTTCAGCTGCTGCCACCGCACCTCCCTGGTTCCACAGGCGCTCCGTCTCGGCCCGGTGTTTTAATGCGGCTGTGAATAATGCATGGGATGGGAGGAGAGGGGAGCAGAGTGAGACCAGGGAACAAGATGCTAAAAAACGTTTAGCATCTTGAACAAACTCTGGAAGTTTCATTGGGATTTTATGGGATTGATTGACACAAAGTAGAGAGTAATTTGAAGTGGAAAGGAAAGCAAACATGGCTGCCAGAGTGACTTCTTTCTTCTCGGTTCAGCCTGTTGATTCACAACACAAATAAATAAAAATTATTCCCAGCATCATCATTTAATAGTTACCTTTCAGAGTTAAGGAAGGTTCTTCTTTGTGGCTTCGTCCTGAGTTCACTCTCAGGTGCTGCGTCCAAAAGAAACAATTTAAACCAGTCAGTGGACAAAGTGCTGAAAAGCAGCAGATATTCATGTGTACTCTGGCAGAGAGCATCCTGACCGGCCCGTCGCTCCGTCCTGCACTCAGGAAAACGAAGCGGGAAACGCCGACTCGTCTTCAGGAAAACATCCCTGAGGTGCTCGTCACTCCTCGAACCTCTTTGTTTTTGGATGGACCCATTGTTCCTCGGACCTGGAAACATTTGATTTGATGACAAACGGTGAGTCTTTGCCGTCTCTGGAATGTTTTTACAGGACAGTTTGAGCCGGTGGAAAATGTTGCGACTAAAGAAAACACCAGGAGCAGCTGTGGAGTCGAGGCAGGAGGTTTGAACTGTGATGCAAGAGTTTTAAAAACTGATGGGGTGACTGTGTTGAAACGAGGTCAGATTTGAAAATGTAGCGCAATGAGATTAAGAACTTCAAGGCTCAATTGAACCAAGATTTCAATCTCATCCAAGTCCAAAACCATTTTCTAAACCTGAATCCTTTCATTGCTGCATCAATTTGACATTTTACTTCCCAGCTTTAGGTCAAGTTGCAACATTTTCAGTTTCCTTTGATTCATCTGTGCTTCACAATGTAAGAAAATCTCAAAATTTAGACTCAAAAACTAAACAAAACATTCAAACATAACCACAAACAGGAGCAAACATCCCTGTTTCTACTGCGGTTGGTCCTCCAAACCACAAGGTGTCACTGTTCTACTCACTGCAAGTCCACTCAACAAATTTAAAGTATAACTAAACCTCTGACAAAATGTTTATCTTAAGGGTTTTATATATGTTTCTGTCTAAATTTTTTATATTTTCCTGTACATTTTTTTTATTCTGCATTATTTTGCCTAAAAGATTTGTTGCTAGTCATGTTTTTTATTTAAAAAAGTTGCCAGAGAGCTCTTAAACATAGCAGTTGCTACATTGTCAACAGTAATTTGACAAGTCCTAACCCTCCTGTTAATCCCTCACAATTAGCCACGCCCCTCTGTGTCTCTTGGCTCCGCCCACAATTTGCCACAGGGCGGGGCTTTTGCTTTCACAGAGGAATTAACTACATTTTTAATTTGTTCAGCGCCTCAGACAGGAAGTATGAAATGGATTTTTATTTAAATCTGTTTAGATGAAAACCTTTTTTCATTAAACTTTATTTGACGTCTGTGTCCAACTGTTATATTTCTACCACAGGTTTGTGTTCTGGTTTTACATTTTTAAGTTTATGAATTTGTGATGCATTTTGATTCTGCGGCTTTACTTTGTTAAACTTTGTAATAATTTTCAATTACCTAAACTTCTTTTCACCCCAAACTCTCAAAGTTACCAGAAATAAAACTAAAAATTGTCCTAAGTTTCTTTTTCCTCTTCTGTTTCCAAAAGAAATGTAAAAATGACTTCTAGATTTCCCTTGAGCTTAAAATGAAATCAAAATTTTCTGACACACAATGTTTAATGTTTTGTTTTCCGATGAAACGACTCCAGGTTACATTTTTAAATTTTCAGACGCCAAAACTTTCAGACGATCGATCCGATCCTCGCTCCCTGGGGAACTCTTCTTCTGTGCAGGAGGACTTCAGTCATGGCGGTTGTTTTGTGTCTTCCTCTCTCGTTGTTGGCAGTGCTTATGTAATAACAGATGGAAGCTAGAAATTAACACGTCTTGCCTCTCTCGTTTTTTCCCCTCGTATCTCCATTTATTTTTAATGCGGCGAGCACGAGCCCGCTCTCCTGTCGTCTGTCTCTCGCCGTGAGTGTGTGTGCGTGACCTCGGTGAGCCGGCGGCACCTGTCAGGAGCGCGTCGCACCGCGGTTTGCGTGCCTAATTAGCACACAAGGAATTCGGTGGCACGAGGCGTGCAGCGTCAGTGGGAAGAGACGAGTGTGGGGTGCAATTAGGATTTGTTGGCATGCACCGAACACGAAGACAAGGAGGAGGAAGAGGAGGAGAGGTTGGGGTTTGTTGTTGGTGTGGGAGGGGAAGGTTGCATGTGGGGCTCCGTACTTCTTTCATCTCTTCAAAAGATGCACAATCCAAGAATTTTAACTTCAAACAACTACAATATCTTTTATTTCAGGGTATTTATGGGGACAAATATGTGAAAACATAACTATGATTGGTTCACATCAACAAAGTTGTTTTAAAATTGATTTTTTTTTTAAGCTGCAAAGAACTTTTGTCTTTAACAGACATTAAAGTTTGGTTTAAACAAACCCAGTTTCAAAACTCCACATTTTATCCAAAAAGTTCAGGAGCAGAAACTATTCATCTATGTTTTTTGTTTGTTTGTTTGGCATCTGGACAAACTTAAATCTAAACTGCTCAGACTTGTTTAGAAACAAATAACCCCAATTCGGTCATCTGGGTGTTGAGATTAGATTAGACTAGATTAAATATCCACCTGATAATGCAGTAGACTCTGTTCGACTGGGACAAAATTGCAGCATTTGTTACATTTTCGCGGGTCATACGGAGGGTGATTGACACCGCTAAGGCCCGCCTCCCGGCTCTGATTGAAGAGGAGCTCAATTTTTTTCTGTTTCATATGAATTTGTGATGATATAGTGAAAGTTTGAACAAACATGTAAAAATAAATTTTTTATAAGTTACATGCCGCATCTTTAAAAGTGGAAAAAGCCTTTAAAGTTCTTTTTAACTTCACATCCAACTCAAACAATTACAAAGTTTAAAAGTATTCCTTTAAATAATTTGGTTTCTTCAATCTTTCTGAGAAAGGTTTCTGTCATCAGACTTTCCTCCAAACCAAACAGAAAGAAACCAACAACTTAAGAAGCAACAGAAAGAATTTAAAGGTGACATCTGTTAGCTTCAAGTTGCTTGATCTCAACAACGGCTGCAGACTTCGTTGGGGCATTGATTGGTCATTACAGATTCATCAAAGCAACAAAAAGAGCGTTTGAGGCGGGGGGAGAAAACGACGGAGGCGGCGGCTGCTGGAAGCGATTGTGACGAGGTCGGACATCCCGCACGCATGACTTATTTATCAACGCGGCGGCGGTTTTCATGGTAAGATCGGAGTCTGCTGGGAAGTTCAAACGAGTGGAGGGAACTTCAAGAAGCAGCCGGGACCTCAATTTGACGAGACGGCATCAAAAAGATCCCGATAGCCATTGTGCAAACAACACGAAAAGGGAACAAATGCCTCTTTAATATTTCCAAAAGAATATAAAACGTCATGAAAACGGTGATGAATATGAGAAGGAACAAGAAAGAGCCGTCTCTTGTTTTTAATCTAATGGGCGCGGCGGCGATGCGGCCATGTGGCCCTCGCTTTAATAATTTAACAGACATCAGGACGGCACCTGCTGGGAGCCCAAATCATCGCCACGGCTTTGAACAAAACCGCTGTGACATTATGGCATCTGGCTTTGCAGCGCACAAATACAGACAGAGAAGAAGAAAATCATTGCATTGGCGGCGCTGAACACGGCCCGGGGCTACGGAGTAATGAGCACGTCTCCGCGGAGGCTCCGCCGCCGAGTCACTTTCTGAAAATGGTTTCTTGTCTTAATAAATCCTAAATGTGTCATTTAGCTGTAAAACAGGAACAACAAAGCAGGCGACATCAACGCCCGTCTCTCTTCTTCTTCTTCTTGTAAAGATGATTTAATAATCAAAGCGTCTCCACAGGTAGACCAACATCTTTTCTCCATTTTCTTTCACTCTTCCTCAAATGGTTCAAGGTCACAAAGTTTCAACAAATACACCAACCAGCAAAATGTTTACACTTTGGTCAACATTTGATTCTGTAAATAATCTAACATGACTCTAAACAGGAAAGTTAGTGCCAAAAAATATGGTTGTGTTGGTTTTTACAAGGATCTCTTGAGTAATGTAAACGATTTCAATCAGAAGGTCAGCCACAGGAAAACACCGCCAATGGAGAAACACCAACTAAACCAGAACTAACCAATAGGAATGGGACTGGACAATGGAGAAGAGGTTTTAGAGGATATTGTGTTTTAAGACCCATTTTTGACCAGTTGGAGCCCAAATTTAACCCACGTTAGTGCTGGAACATGAAGAAAGAAATGAAGAAAACAGTCAAAAATGTTGTTAAACCTCGATAGTCGCCAAAGGAATCACAATTAAGACGTTTTCCTGACTGATAAATTTGTTGAATTTCTACAGTTTGGAGCATGATGTGTTGCTTTTTTAGATGTTTATCCTACTTTATGCAGTCAGACAGGTTCTAGTTCAATAATTTATTCCACAAGTCAGGGAGTTCTCAAGCTGAACCAGATAAATGACACTTAGATTATGTTTCTGTGATATTACTTGGTTGTAATAGCAACAAAAAGGCAAATTGTAAAGAAGTTAAAGTCCATTTCAAAAAGTCTACAGTTAGAAACCAAGCGTTTCGGGGAGGTTCATGGATCATAATCCTGGTGAAACACCAATAAGTCAATAAAACTTGACTTTCTGAAGGTGATGAAAGTGTTTAAGTATGAAAAGTACTTAAACTTCAGTTCAGAATGTGTTTTGTAGCTGGATAACGGCTAAATGCCTGAAAAAGCACAAAAAACCATCTAAACAAAGTCAGCTTGGATAAAAATCATCTCCCTGGTCTCAGTTTCATTTGACACAAACTTATGTGAGCAGTTTTAATTTTTTATTTCTGCATCCTGCTCCTGCACCAGTTGTCCGCGGGCCGTTGCTGTCTCTGCCCATGTCTGCCATCCTGAAATGTGTGAGCGGAGGGGGGAAGACGAGCCCAGCCAAGAGGCCTGCAGGCCGCAGCCCTCTCTCCGGACCCCCAACCCCGGGTCAGGCTCCTCAGGAGGGGATCGCCCCGCTACCGGATCGAGGAGGAAGGAGGGAGGAAGCTCCCCCGGTGTCTTGTGTAATCAACATTTAGAGGAACAGCTGGAAGGAGAGGGAGGAAGAGGAGGAGGAGGAGGAGGAGGGTTTGTTGTGGACTTTCTCACGTTCTGTCGTTTCGTGCGGTCGGTGTGCGATCCCGACGGGCCGCGGCGCTCGGAGCGGGTTCATCATCGGGGTCTTTGCTTACAAATAAAGAAACGGCTCCTCTGGGGGAAAGCGTGAAATCTCAGACTCCAAAGGAAGAAAGATCAGAAGACGAACAATATTTACACAAGAAGTTTGGGTTACAGTTGTACGATTTATTTTTCCTTGTGGTCTGTAGTAGATGTTTTACTGTTAAAAGGGACCAATTCGATAAATGATTGTTCTTTGTTTTAAATAAACTATGATGTGAGCCACATTTCTACCGAAACATCTCAAGAATTTCTTATCAAGTCCAAACTGCAGGAGTTTTTCTATCCATCAATGCTTGTGTCTTAATGTTCAGTAAGGATGATAGACTCAGTTAACTTTGGAGAAAAAACTGCAACATTTGTTACATTTTCAGCTGCTGTGAGTGAAACAAACCTGTTCCCCTCCTGGCCTGTGGGGGCGCTGCACCAAAAACCACTGAAGGAAACGACACAAAAACCTCTGAAGACACTGAGAGCAACTTCCTTCTTCAAGAAATATAAGCAAAAACTAAGTAGCGTAATATTTTAGTTATTTTTGGCTAAAGAATAAAAGTTATTTCTCATGCTAGCGCTAGCCTAGCATGTTTGTTTTAGTTGTATTTACCCAGAATGCCCTGCGCTGTAGACCACTTCCTGCTTCTGGAGCGGTATCCAGTCCGCTTAACGTTCACATATTCAACAGTTCACTTCAACTCAGACTAAGGTTAGCTTCAAACTAAAGAACCAGGTTTTTAAATTCTAGGAAAAATATCAATGTTAGCATTTTGAACGATGAGAAACTAACAAAATTAAAGGAGAGAACAGTAAAATTAAAAATCTTTGAGTGGTTTTGAATTAAACCAAGTGGTTTCTTCCTTTATTGCTTTGTGTCACACAAACTCGAGGCCTGAAGCAAAGAAACACACCTGAACTAATTACCTCGAAATGTTCCTATTGGAAATTCTGAGTATACTTTATATTTTATATTAATTATTAAACTTTATTCGTCACATACAGCTTGAACTAGGACTGGACAATAAGTTAATAATGTATATCATGATAGACAAGTGATCAATATCAATACGACACAATGTTCAACTCACTCACTCGATCTTTGGTTGCCTAGCAACAACCTGCTGAGTAGCCGGCGCAGCAGCAGTTTCAAGTTTCCCCACTGCGCCTCATTTCTGCTTAAAAATAAAAAACAACGACTTGGAGAGAAAGCTGGATAAAACTGGAACGTTCACGCCATCAGTGTGGATGTAATTCAGGTATTTAAAACAAAAAGCTAATCAATAATCATCAATATCAACTGATATGAAACGATTTTATTCTGATAGGTTTTTCTGCCATATCGTTTCGCCCTAATTTAAACTAAACGTTATTAAAAAGGACAGGACTGTCGACTGCTGATGCTAATTCTGATAAATAACGACGACGTCTCCAAAGTCTCCTCAAGACACAAAGTAAAACAAATCCAGAGATATTCCTTACGTCTATTAATAAGTCAATGTTTGGCCTTATGCGTTGTGTGTTTGGGCCTCTAAATTCTGTAATTGTCTCTGGCGTTTCACAACATCTGTATGGACCATCTGACTAATTACAGCAGCGTACGATCCCGTCTGGATCCGGAAAAACCTGTGGAGACCCCCTCTCCTCCGAACGCGGCCTTCCGGTCAGGAAGAGGACGAATCCTCATTGTTCTTCAGCAGAGACGATAATTTTCTATAATTTCCAGCATCTAAACAGAGAAAACCCGCGTGAGAAAACAAAGCGGCGACCCCGCCTCCTCTTCGGAGAGAAAAGCCCGTCTAAAAACGGCGCGTGCAGCTGGCGAGCCGCGCGCTTTTCACCATGCGCAGTTTACTCCTGCTAAATGTATGGAATCAGACTCGCACTAAAAACTACAATTACAGGTGATATACAGATTGAAATCACAGGGGCTGTTTTTTGTGTTGAGGAAAATTGTCCTAATGAGCGGTTTGTCGATTTGTGGGGTGGAAGGGTTGGAGCCGGTGTTGGAGGAGATTGTAAAAGTCTTCCTGAGTGTGTGTTGGGGCGGCGGCGGAGGGATGGGGGACGCATAAACAGCTGCACCTGCTGCTGCTGCGCCGCGCACTGCCACAGTTAATGATATCGGATGATATCATTAGGCAAAGTGCTCATAAACAGATGTTGGAGGCGCTGCCTAAACAGTGTCAGGCGAGTCGGTTTGCATCTCCGTGAGCGTATTATTTATGTAGACGTTTAAGTTTGTTATGTTAATAACCCCTCTGTTAGCATGCAGGAGGTGGAGCAGCAGGAGAAACACAAAGATGACACCGCTGTGCGCCTGTTGAGGCAGCGGAGAGTTAAAATACACCTCCGAGAAACGAGTCGGGTCAAGGACGATGAATTATCCAAGATTGTGTTTAGATTGTGGCACATTCCTGCAGGTCGTGACCTCAAAGAGACAATGTGTTTTACCAAAAACACTTCACGAAGACGGATATCTGGGAAAACTAATTCATTTTTATGCATTTTGGCCTTTCATCTGGTGTCCATTTTGCTAGCTTGAGACTAAAACAACTTGATATATTTGATTGGCAACCAATCAGAAAGATTTAAGCATCAGAAATAACATTTCAAAAAGGTTTGCACCAATCCACATTTTTCATTTCCGATACCGATATGTGAGGTTTATTATCAGCTGGCATCGATATTTGACACAGAACTGACTTACAAACAGACATAAATGTATAAAATTACTAATTTATTGGATAACTGCCCCAATCAAATATTCCAATCACTTCACAAGTTTAGTCAAACACATAAACAGACTTTATATCTGACTTTTCCACAAAGATTGCAAAAACTCAAAATCCTCAGACTGTTGTAAAACTTTCCTTTCATTTCAAATAAAACACACAGACTGAGCTAAATCTCAATCTTTATTGGTAACTTAAGTGAAAAAAGTGGATCGATGGCTTCATATACCATCCTGAAATGACAAAGTGATAACTTTAAAGGGCCGGTACGTAAAATCGACTTGTTGCAAACACCTGTTTGATGATGTCATTATACGAGCTTCTTCTCAGAGCAACGCTGGTAAAATGTTTAATAGAGGAGTCATGTTGAGATGACTTTCTGAAGATGGAGTCTGAGAAAAGGAGTCTCTTAGAGAGAAAGAGGCCCAATTTTTAGACGTTAAATTATAAAGGTTAAGCCATATTTGACAAATGTAGCAACTGAAGTGCTACATAATTAGCTTATTGTGCTATAAAACGATACTATGTGCCTGGAAAAAACATAATGTCCTGTTCTAGTGTGGAGTTATTGGTATCAAAAGTGACAAAAAGTGGATCGGTGCATCCTTGATGTGAATTTTAACACATACATCAAAAACTTATTTTTTACTTTAAAGTTACAAACTTGCAGCTTTAAGGAAACGTATTTGTACTGTGGGGGGAAGCCGGAGTACCCAGAGAAAACCATCCATTATTCTAGATACAGAAACCACGTCTTCCCCAGACTTTCCTGTTTTTTTTTTTTTTGAAATATCCCATCAGCCTCAGTTTTACCGCGCTCCTACACGTGTTAACAGATTTAGGGAAAAGGTTAGCGTTCTGTTATTCTGCTCAGGCGCTGCCATTTCACCTCCTCCTCCCCTTCACCTCCCTGACAGGGGAGGGGAGCGCGCGCCCATTTCTCTGGCACCATTATCCTCATTTGTCCTGTCAAGAGAATGACAGGCCGGTTGACTCTTCCCCAGATACGACCATTAGGTAACGCTCTGTCAACTGACAGCGAGGCATTCTGCCGCTCCCTAAAAACCCCCTAATTATTTCCTTCGCCAGAGACAGGCGGCGCCGGCAGCGGCGGCGTTGGGTAGGTAATTTTTAACCTTTCACGCGCACCTGGGGAACCCTCCTCCGGGGAGCCAAGGTGCCTGTGTGGCATTCAGTCATCAAAACATGACCTTTTATGGCCGTTCGGAGAGCAGTTGGCACCGGGTGCCACGCGCCGGCTAATGCTAATGTTGATGACTAATTTATGCATCAGCCGAGCGCATCTGCAGCGCGTCGGGGTGGAGGGGTGTCATGGCTGCAGAACAAGCAGAGGTGAGAGGCGTTTTGAGGTGAGGGGCGGGGCTTGTGGGACGTCTGGGAATTGTGGCTAATTATGTTGCAGGGAATACATTCGGCGTGACCAGTGAGCCTTTTTAGAATTTGTCGAGAGCAATCTGACTAACGTGGCTGACCTTTACGCTTTTTTTTTTTGTAAACCCAAATTACAGGAGTCCAGAGAGCATGCAAGATGTGTGCATATTCAATGACCTAATTGGCTTTTTTCTTGTTTCAACCATCAGGACAGAAGGACGACAGGAATCCTTCAAGTCGTTTACAGTCAGTTTGAAAAATAAAAACCTGCAAATCCTTCAACTGTGGAAGTTTTCCTCACCTATGGCAGTCAGATGGAACTTTTAGAAACATATTAATAATTACATATTTGTTAAAATTGTCACCATGTTGTGAGAATATGCTATGATCAATCTAATATTGTTGTCTTATCTGACCAATCAGAGTCAGGAGGCGGGTCTTAGTGCTGCCAATCATCCTCATGTACTCACTGGACTTTATCAGCCATCAAACGTGGCCATGTTTGCTAACATTAATATTCACTACAGGCCAGGGTGATAGACAGCGCTAAGACCCGCCTCCTCACTCTAATTGGTTGTTTCTAGTTAGAACTGGGAGCCTTGGGAGGAGGAAGAGAACCTTGATTTTTTCACAGATTGTCTATCTTATCACATAATGCCAGGAGATAGTGACAGTTTAAACAAATATGTAAACAAAAATAGAGTTTTTAAAGTTACATACTGCAGCTTTGAGGCTCTTAAAGTAGCAGATTAGCCTGAAAATGTCAATATAAACACAGGTAAACATACCAGTACAAACATAAGAGAAAGAGCTAAACCCTAGCTTAGCATCTGTAGCTAACTGCATTAAATCTCACTTTATTTCCAAAAGACCTGAAGTTATGTTATCATCTATGCTAAAATAAAAATAAATCTGGATGGGTTAATTTAGTCCAATATGAAAAATCTGCTCCCACACAGTAGAGCAACCAGACCCACCATGCAGTTTGACCAAGATATCAGGAGAAAAATAATATTTTATTTATACATTTTTATCTCTAAAAATTTATCTCTCGTCATACTTTTAAAAAATCTGAACAAATTCAAACTTTTTCTGATAGATTGGGAAACAATGTGTGACTAGATGCATAAAAATGATTGAAAAGAGAACAAACCCAGAGCGAGGTCATCATGCTTCATGCATGAAAGGGTTAAATGTTTATTGTTCTTGCAGGAATATGGATGAGTGAGGATCAGCGACCGCATGGAGGACAGAAACAGACGCTAATGTTGAGAATAAAAAACAAAAAACAAAACAAAAAGGCCCAGCCTGGGGCTTTTACACTTCGTTTATAATCTTCCCCAAATTCCTGCTAGTCCATAAATTGTTATTATCACCGAGCGCTTGGCGAGGCGGAGAGGCCTGAACGCGGATAATCGGATCAAAAGTAAGTGATGGCGCTATTCTGCTTGAAAAACACCATTTGTAAGAACCGGGCCTGCTTGTCCTGTCTTCGTTTGCGTATTCACAGCGAGCCGGCGGAGGACAGGAAGCCACTGATGTTCGCCCCCTCCCTCTTCCCGTAGTTAGTCTGGAGAAAGGTCAGAGAAAAGTGTTTCCCTCGGAGCGCCGAGCAGCAATAAACTCCTGGTAAACACAAAGCAAGACGGATTCAGGCTGCCGCCGCCATTAGTGATTTATACTAATCCGTTTCTTCCTCAGCCCGCCGTTAAGCTCGGAAATTACACGTTCCGTCACGAGGAGCCGCTCTCACCTGAGTATTGGATTACCGCAACAAAATATGAATAATTAATACTGAGAAATAGGTTCCTGGCAACAGGAATAGCTGCAATTTAATAATGAGTATTACGTTTCAACCTCCTGCGCTGACGCCGTTTCATCTTCTCTGCTATCTCCACTGAGGGAGTCGCTGACTCCTCTTCCTCATCTCTACATGTTTTATTTGGTCCACAAACTTCAACGTTTCCTCAGATTTTATTAGTTTTTGTAAAGTATTTCAACCACATGTTTTAATTTGGGAAATGTGAAATCAGTCTTTCTTTACTTGATTGGTAGTTATTAAATTGATTAAAATCAACTTTAAAATACTTTATATCTCCACATTGTTTAGATTTGTAGCAGTCAGTTCTACAACTAACCTGAATCAGCTTCTGACTGAAGAGTGTTGCTGTCAATACATGCTAACAGCTTAATATCAACAGCAGAGAAGATATTCCACAGTAACATGTCCTGGATGACACCACGCTCTGCATTTGATTATCCCCTACTCCAACATCATAGTTATAAAATGTGTAAAAGCTGAAGAAGTGCGATGAACTATCACTACAGTTTTGTCTTGTTCTGCTCAAGCAATACTAATTGAACACCAGAAAAGTCAGTAAGCTCAAACTACAATCACTCAGAGTCCCCTACTCCAACATCACAGAGATGTTGGAGTAGGGGATAAGATCCTTGTCCATTATGAGTGAGTGAATTTGAAACTAAAACATTGTAAACTTAAAATTCGGACTAAGTATGGGAAAATGACAACAAATTTTAGGCAAAGTTTTGATGCATTCTGGAACATTTTATGCTATGTGCTATTTTAAATTAAAACGAATAAAAATGAGGAAAAAAAAGTCTGTTTTTAAAATGTTTTCAAAATTTCTGCTATGGTTTATATTATACTCTTGTGCAGCAGGGGGCGGTAATTTGGGAATAATTTAAATTACTTTAATAAAATATTTCACCATTTTAAAATAATTTTAAGCTTAATCAACTTTAGCGCTTTCAAATGCTAAATTTGAAATTTAAACATCATATATTTTAAATTCTAACCTAATAAAAACTGTAAATAAGGAGGTAGGACGACAAATTTAAGGCAAAATTTTGATTCTGTTAATAAATCCTGCAGTTTTACACACAAAATGAAGAAAGTCCTCACAGCATAATACTGCCACCACCTTGTTTCACTATAAAGATGGTGCGTTATTATATATATTTGTGTAAATTTGAGCACAATTCAGGTTTTTATTTGTGAAATGGAAACATGTGAAGGGTGTGATTACTTTTCCTGGGTTCCTCCTGTTTTTTCCTCCAATAATCGGGCGATAAATAAATGAGAAAAACCCACCCAGGGGTGATCAGACGGCCACAAACCCCTGTCATCTGTCTCCTGGAGCTGCCAGGCAGAACAGGGGAGAAGGAGGAGAAGAAGAAGAAAGAGAGGAAGAGGAGGAGGAGGAGAGCCAGGATTTCTTCTTCATCTTCCTCTCTGGCTCGGCATTATTCTGTCAGAGGTGAGACAGAAGAAGAACAGGCTCGTTTTCGCCTTGCCAGACGACCGACGGCGATCTGCCATTTGCTCAAAAAGAAAAAAAAAGAAAAAATGGCGGATATTCCATACATCCATCTTTATTTAATGAGAGAATACACGAGGACGGAAGGAAGGGAAGGAGACGGAGAGAGGGGGGAAAAACTTTGCTACATATGGAGCGCTTCTTACAACTAATCAGCAGACTGTTGGTGATTGGGGCCGCGGGCGCCAGGTTGGCTCGAGCCGGAGTTAGCACAGTGCCCAGGTCTTTGCTGCAGGCTGCACAGGTTGGCCTCAACTCTGCTGGGGAGCAGATGGCGAGCCAAAGCTTGTAGTCACACTTACCTTCCCCACTAAATCCCTAATCCCTCCGTGGACGCTCCTCCAAGGCAGGTTTTTGGAGGCAGAAATAGGGGTTACAATCTGGACCGGCGCGCCGCCTGCCAAAACACTCACAACACAGAAATGCAAATTAACTTATTTGTGTTGTCCGCCGGCCAAGGCGCCGCTTCTTTTGCGAGTAATTAAGATACCTTGAAAAATGTTTGTAGAAGATCAATAATTTGAAATAGATAAATAACAATGCGGTTCTGAAGCGGAGTGAGAAGTAAAAAAAAGGAAAACGTCCTCCTGAATCGGCCGGGGTGACACGCCAAACGCTCTGCAGATGTTAAAGCTAAACATCCATCAGAGAGCAGCAGCTGATGCATTACAAACACAAGGCAGGGAGCTGCTTTTATTAAGTTTAGCCTCATGTTTGGCTTCAACTTTATTGGATTATGTCAGTTTACTGAAAACATTTAGGCAGAAGACATTTCTTCTTGAGTTTTAATCACGCTTCTCTTTAAAAAGAATGAATAAACTTTTTGTTCAGGACACGACAAGAAAGACAAAACGCTTTCAGGTGACTTCACTGAACAGCTTATTTATTTACACAAAAAGTTTGGACACCCCTGATTCAGGTGAGAGCGCTAGTAATAACTAGCCAAACAGTTAGAGAGAAAGCAATTAGAAATTTCGCCCTCACTGACAATGACTACCGTTGCTGTTAGCTGTCAATTTGTTAGCACAATACGCTAAATCTAAAATGTACGAATGATACATAAAAGAAAAAATGACTACATGCCAATTTTTCTACTAAATGTGAACAACTAGATAAGGTAGAAAGGAATCACATTTCACAGATTAGTGAAAAGTTTCAATTAAAGAGAAAATATGCTATGCTAGCTTGACTATGACAATCTTAAGATGTAGACGTGCTGCAGAATTCTGTTTTGGTTCAGTTTGTAAAAAAAAAAAGGCACGAATACACACAGCAAACATTTCCCATTGCTGTGGGAAATGTTTGTGTATTCATTGGTGTTGAATCTTGTTGTAAGTCAGTCGCCATGGCAACGAGTCTCTGTAACATAGCTGACATAGAGTGAGGAAAAAAGTGCTTTTGAGTTGTTCTTTAACATTTTTTCTGCGTTTTTTGCACTGCAAGTTTGTGTGAAAGCGTAAAATTTCTGCATGTAAACAGTAATATCAAGACAGAATGTCAAGCATTTATTATAGATTATGTGATTTTCTATTTACTTTAAATATTCTGCAGATCTTTAATTCTGCATTTAGCGACAGAAAGAGCAGCTCCTCCCTCGTCTTGCTGATGCAAACAGTTTTTTTTCCAGCAGCGTTGTACTGTAAGTCCGAGAAGACCCGAAAGGCCTCTGGGACCAACCAGGCGGATCAAACGACCTCCTGAGTATCGGACCAGATGTCCGTACTGGGCCGGGTTCAGATGGTCCCAGCGAGCAGCGAGGGAAAGGTCAGAGTCACACAGTGGGTTAAACTGGACCCATCATGGAACTGGCTCCGGCTGCAGCGCCGCGCCGCTCATCGGCAGGGATTATTTCAATTAAAGCTCATGCTGGCTGATCGCGGGATTACATCAGGGTTTAGAGTGGCAGGACACATCTGAACACAGCACATGGTCAGCCAGGCAGCTCCAGGGATTATACGGCTCCAGAATGACAGAAACCGAGCCATACGCACCGGGAGAGTTCGCAACAACAACACAAACACGAACCATTGTTGCTCACAGCTAAACCTTTTAAAATGTGCTTTTTAGTTTGAATATTTACAAAAAACTAAAAAAAAATCTAATTTTTTCAATTACAATGAAATTTTTTTATCTTAAATTTCATATTTAATATGTTTATGTGATTAATGCTTGACAAAAAGACACTGAGCGTGAATAAATAAAGTAGCACAGTTCTTGTACTCAACTCAAGTTAATTTAAAAACTGTTTTATTTGTTTCTACCATATAGTCATAATGTTATAAATTCATTTTAAAGTAATTGAAACATGTTTAATGTTCTAAAGTAGCAATCAGAGCAGGAGTTAAAGCTAATGTTAGCTTCAAACTTGTTGCAAAACAACTAAACAGATCAGCTTAGTTGGGAAATATCCACATTATATAACCTAAAAACTTTAACAAAATAATTTAGAGATGACTACTATAAGTTTAAATATTCAAACCATCTTGACTCAACTGCAACTAAACATATTTTCAGTCAATTATTCTCAGAGGAATAATTACATCTTTTTTCTTGACTTATTAGATGTTACCGGATTTCCAGCCTCTTTTCTTGGTTGAGATAAAAACAGAAGCTGGTGTTGATTAAAGCCTCTGCTTCTGATTAGTCGATGATGTTTAGCCGCAGCCAGAGGATCATGAAAGGTAAAACCAGCCAACGAGACACTGTTAGCCTTTGCCCTCGTGTGCTGCATGCGCTGCATGATGTGGACATGAATAGCATTAGCATGCAATCCCGCCTTTAGCATTCATAGCAGCAAGTGGCGACTTCGTCTGGCATTTCACCTGCGGCCGGTCTGGATTGATTGAAATTCGTCGGAGGAGCCGGTGGAGATGTGGCGAAGGCTCACCTAATTGGCCCTGGAGCCCGGACTAATTTCTGATTCTCAGGAACGTCCACATTTCAAAGCAGGGCTCGGATCAATTAATGGACCGGTAATGTGTCTCATTTTCATACAAGGCGGGAGGCTTAGGTTGGGAAAATCAGATATCAGCCACCTTCAGGAGAGAAAAGTGTGCAGAATAATTCGATATGGTTTCCAGCTGTTCAGAGCAGCTTCACATATGGAATATTTCAGTCTCACTCTGTAAGCATTTTACATCAGTAGGATGAAAAATATTTCACTTTTAGCCACAAAAGAAGTACATTTTAAGGTGACTCTGTATATTCTCCCTGCTGTAATTCTCTAAAATTTATTTTCAGTTATTTTGGGATAATAATCCAATCATGCAACAGAAAATATCACTTTTGTGAACCATTTTGTGGAACAAAATGACTGAAATGTATCAGCATATTTTACATATTCTTTGTTTTTATTATTTTCACCAGTAAAAATCTAAATCCATCACTGCCATTCAAGTTTTATACATTAAACAAATTCAGTTGGATGTTTTCTAGCTGAAACAAGCTACCTAGCTATAAAGCTAGCTTATTAAGCTAACTTTGTGTTATTTTAAATACAAATGAAAAAAATACTGAAGTTTACATTTGCACCCATAATCCTATTTTATAATTATGCGCCATACTCAATAGAAATGTTAGACTGTTTTTAGTGTTAGCTAATAAATGCTACCTAGATAATTTGTCAATTAAATTAAAGCTTTAAGAATGTTGAACATCTTGTGACGTCATATTTCGTATCAGTTTACAAATAGAACAAATTTTTTTAATACATCAGCATCAAATTATCATCAGTAGCAGGAATTTGAAATGATTATACAAACTAATAATCAGGGATCAGACGAGCTTTTCAGATGTTTTTCTCATAATTGTACAAGAATAAAGTCCTTATTCTTCTATTACAACTTTATTCTTGTAATTTAACAAAACAATCAAAATCTGGCCCCAATACTCTGTCATAAAAAGTTACTTAAACTTCTTTTTTAAATAAATAAAAGTTATTTTTTAGGTTAACTATTACAAAGATACATAGCTAAGCTAAGCTAGCCTTATTTATTTGATTGGAAACATAAATATTTACAAAAATGCACAATTGAGTACAAATCTATTGGCTCTTTCAGTGTTTTATGTATCATTATTGGTGAAGTATAAGAAGAGATAAAACCTAGTTTATCAAAAATAATAATAAAAAAAAATCATCATCGGAGTGAAACTTGCGCTACAACCAAACAGCTTTAGAGTCGAGTGAAGCTGCTTTCTCAACAGCAAACCATCTGAAATATGAATGAGCTCTCACTCTATACATCATGTTAGCTGACATGTTGTATTAAAATTTATGAACGACTTAATCAAAAAGCACTTTCTGCCAGACAGATCTGCCCTGACACTCAGGTTACACGGCTGGTTGGAGACGCAGATAAATGTAAGTCACAGCAGAAAGGTAAAGTAATGAGCTGATGGTGTGTGCTGCTCTTTAAACCCAAGGTTTATGGATTTAAACTCAAATTTAACACTTTTTAAGACTCTTATGAAGGAATGTCCATTATTTCTTTAACATATATATATATATATATATATTTATATAAGAAATTATTCTCCTTATGATACTGACTGAGACGTTGTCAAACTTTAAAGAACGCAACAGAAATGAGTAAGTTATGAAGATGAACGTAAATTTACGCCTTTCAATGATAGACGCACAAAGCTAGCAAGGGCACATTAGCAGCTAATTAGCGGTAGCTGCAACTGCCTCAAGTTAGAATGCAAACTTGTCTGTAAGAGTCAAAGTCACAAAGAAACCAGGACAGAAGTTATGAAGACAAACATCGTCCCGTCAACTCTGATAACTTTAAAAAGCTAGCTAGCACGGGTAGATTAGCAGCTAGTTAGTGATAGCCGCAGCTGCTTTGAGTCAGAATGCAATGAAGATGTCTCCGCGACTTAAACTAATGCCTGACAGAAAAGTTAATAAAAAACCCAAAATAAAACATAGAAGTAACAGAAGTTACGAAGATAAACATCATCCAATCAACTCTGGTAAACTTACACTTTCCCATAAAAGAGAGAGAATGCTACCTAGCCAGCTAGCAACGGTAGATTAGCAGTAGATGGAACCGCCTCAAGGCAAAGATAGCAATGAAGACGTCTGCGCAACTTAAACTTCTGACAGAAAAGTCCAGAGAAAAAAGCAAAAATGAGTGAGTTACAAAGACAAACATCAGCCTGCCAACTCCAATACATTTACACTTAGAAAGCTAGCTAGCTAAAAAGTTAGATTAGCAGCTAGTTAGCGGTAGCTGCAACAGCCTTGAGGCACAAAACGCAATGAAGATGTTTGCCGAACAAAAAGTCCAGAAGACAAAACACAGAACAAACCTCATCCTTTCAATTCTGATAAAAAAACCAGCTAGCTAGTTAGCTAGACAAAAAACTAGCTAGCTAGTTAACTAGCAAGGCTATATTAGCATCTAGTTAGCAGTAGCAAAAACCGCCTGTCTGTGACTTACATCTTTGCAAAAAATATGGAATAAAAGATTAAAAAACAAAATTTAAGTAAAATTTTTTAATTATTTAAAGGTATTAATATTAGATTCATAAATTTAAGGCTTTTTAAATGACACTCTGACCAAAGTGGGGTAAATTTTTGAAACTGTGTGCATAATTAGTCTGACAAAAGTAATAAAAATGTGACCAGAAAGCACAACAAGTTAATGACAAAGTGTTATTTCGTAACCAACTCGTCTCTCCAGGTTATGAAATAATACCTGTCATCTGCCGGCTGCTGAACCCTGAAATGGGGGCAGGTTTTCCAGGTCAGCCCGCCATCTGTCCGCACAGCCCGGCTCCTGTTTGGACACATCAGCACGTGATTGGCTGGAACCGAGTCCGGGTGGGAAGGTCCAACAGCCGGACCCCACGGGGATCGAACACAAGCGCACAGAGATCATCACAGCTGAGGAAAAGGGAAAAACCGTGGACACGTGTTTACGCCGCGTCCAAGTCAATAACAACGCCTTTCTTTTTTTGGAGGGATTAATGTTGTCCGTCATGATTTGACAGATTTATTAGGACTCTACGATCGCATGCCCCCGTTAATAAAACAGATTATTTATCAGTTTTATAGTCTGTTCTTTTTATGAGTAATATAAAATACTCTGACAGGTGTTAACAGTTTTCCGAGTGATTAATCTCTTTACCAGTTGAAATGGGAGAAAGAAAAAAAACAAATAAAGACACCCAGCAAAGATGGACCCTGAATGACAGTTAACTGCACAGATTATTATTTTCTCATGTAAGCTGGGTCCATTTCCTCCCTCCCCTCCGTCCCTCGCTACAGTTCAGCTGTCTGGTCAATGGGACCGGGGCGAGGAGCCAAGCCGTCACCGCCAAGCCTCCCTCCTCCCATCCAGACGGCCTCCTGTTCAGCTGCGCCGCGCCGCAGGTTCCAGCCAGGTCAGATGTTCAACACGGGCGACAACATGTTCGCTCCTCACCGCTGTTTACCACGCCTGCCTGTCACCACGGCGACCCACTGAACTCCGCCAAGCGCCGCTGACGACGGCGTCATGGAGGAGATTCTCTAAACTATTAAACCCAACGTAACCTGGGTTCTGCAGAGTTCAACCATCACAACACAAAACCACGAGATCATGTAAACATACCTTGTATAAATGCAAAATATGAGTGAATTAACGTTGAAATATGGTTTAAATTATACAAAAAGTGGTTGGAGGCTTACATGTTGATTCTACATTTGTGTTGATTTTGTAGTTTAGGAATCAATATTTATTCAGCTCTGGAAAAAATTAAGAGACGACGTAAAATGATTGATTTCTCTGATTTTACTTTTTATAGGTTTATGTTTGAGTAAAACGAATATTGTTCCTTTATTCTATGAACTACTGAAATGTCTGAAAAAATTTGATTTATTTGCAGAAAATGAGAAAATAATTCAACATTGATTAAACATTGGCATTTAAATCATTACAATTCAACCATAAAGTGACATTTTTCAACCAATTAACCAAATAATTGGTTGATTAACCATCAATCAATCATCGACCTTAAACAAAAATCAACATTTCTGACCAAAATTCAACATTGAATTAACATCTTTTACTATCTTGATAAATGATGAGCTCAACTCACAATATTTTAGTAAAACAAGCTTTTTCCTGATTTGTTTTTGTATCTTTTCAGCAACAAAAACAGGATTTTGTTCAGTTTCTTCCAGGTTTTCACTAAAAGTTGCTTTTGGTACCTTTTATTAATAAAATAGATTAGACTAATTCTTTGTGTTGCATCTTACACTTCCCATTTTAAGATTTTCATTGCATCTTTTTTGAAATTAGAGAAAACTTTAAAATTAGATTATTCTTTAATAGTAAGAAAGGGCCGTCCAATATTGTTCTGAGGGCCGAAAACGGCCCCCGAGCCGTACTTTGGACATCCTTTGCTCATCATAAACCACTGTGTGTATTTTTCAGAAACATTTTAAATGATTAAAATGTTTACTGTTGACATCATGTTTATATGGTTACCTGAAACAAAGTGTTTTAAAACGTAAATCGTTTATTTAAAGTTTAAACTAAATGGCTACAATCTATAAAGTTTACAAGTTAAATCTAATATCAAACTTTTGTCTAAAATGTTAAATTCTAAATATAATTTATGTAAATTAGGTGTAAAATTTTATCACTATCTAAACAAAACTCTTCCGCACAATAAAATAAACTTTAATAAATAAATTTAAAAACTTAAAAATATTTCATGTTGATTTTTAAGCAAAAAGGTGAAACTTTATAACTTACATTTTCAAATTGACAAAAAAATGTAAATTAATGTTGATCTAAAGAAATTTAAGTTTATAAATAAATAAAGCATAATATTGTAATAAAACACTAAATCAGTTATTATAAATACAGCTATTACATTTTTAAAATGACTTATTTTTACTAAACCACGTTTCTTACTTTAAAAAAAAAATCAAGTAATAATAAAATTTAATTCTAAATCTTTTTATTGGAGTTTTTAAACTTTATTCTAGTTGTTATAAAAGTCGTTAAAAAATAACTTAAAAGTAAAAGTTTTGAGTTTTTCTGATGGTCTTTAAAGGGTTTCAACAGAAAAAATTCAGATTTTGACTTTTTATTCATTAAACATGTTTATATTTTTAGTTTTTATCTTGATCACATTTAAGTGTTTCTTACTCTAACAATTTTACCTAAAACGAGAGAAAAAAGTGAAAACTTGAGTTTTTAAATTAATTCACTGCAACGTCATTCGTCTTGTTTAAAAATGACAAGTTTTCCAAACTCTTCTCCAATTAGTTTTAATTATCTCAAAAGTAAAATTATTGAAACTCTTTTTTTGTTTTTGAACAGTAAGTAAGTAAAAAAATGTAAATGTTAGTAAAAGAAAAAAGTTACAGCTGGTTAAGTTAAAACTTTAAACCCTTTATTCATAAAAATCACCTGTTTCTATGTATTCCCATTTGTCCAAATAAATAAACTTTGATTCACCAATAACTGGAATCTGCTGTGAACTGGCAGCACATGTTTCCTGTCAACGGCGTAGTCAAAGGCTCAGGTCGGGCCGCCGCCCAGGTGCAGAGCAGATAGTGTTGCAGCGCGTAAACGGCTAATTCCTGCCCGGCTGTGGGAACGCCAGCTGCCCCCGTATCTCTCAAAATCCAGAACTGTTGTGGATTTGCGCGCCAACAGAAGGACTCGACACGCAGCTCGTTCCCCGACTCTTCCCACGTCAATAAAACGAGCGGCGCTCGGTACGGTGGCGAAACCCAACTTCTGCTCGCCCCCCGCCGACTCGCCGTCTCCTCCCGCCTTGACGGATGAGATCGGATCTTTCTGAGCTCCATCAAAGCCGCAGGATTCGGGGAGGAAGCGTGCATATGTTTGACAGGAAAAGCCTCTCGCCATCTTGACTGAACGTCTGCAGGAACGCCAAACGCTTCCACCGCGTTCCTGCTTAATGCATGCGACCTTTGAACCCTGCTGCTGCAAACGATGCGTAATGAGGCGCGGTGCGACCTTTGACCCTGGTTTTTAACTCGCCTCTGTTCTGGTTCCAAAACATTTTCTGTTTCTATTTTCTTTTGGAAACTGAAACGAGGTTAAAGTTCTGTTTGTTAAAACGAAGCAGAAAGTTGTGGGCAAAGTGCATTCATCTTTTTATTTTTGCATTATTTTACTCTAAATTATGAAATGATGTTTGTTAAAAAGCAGCAGGAAAGTTTTATCTTTAATTTTTACTTGTGTCGTTCTTTTAAATGAGTATTTATTTCACTATTTGACTCAATACTTTTAAACACACGAGACATGCTAGTGATGAAAGCTACCAACAGTTTTTAAAACTTGATTTTTTAAAACTATTTTACTGAATAATGTTTAAAGTTATGTATTTGTAGTTTTCATGTTTTTCTATTATTTCTATGCATTTAATTGTAGTTAAGCGTATAATTTATTTATTGCACACAGAAAATAAGAAAATAGAATGTTTTTAATGTTTTTCTTTTTTAAACTGAAGAATCTGTTGCAAGATCAAAGATCTAAAACTTTTGATTAAAGTTGTTTAAAAATCTTTAAATTTTATTTGTAATTTATTTTTTGCACTACTGCGCTCAAAGTTTATAGTGAAATATTTGTAGTTTTTCTTTTTTTTTTTGCATTTTTCCATGACTTCTATGCATTTTATTGTGATTTATAGAAAATAAAAGTTTAATGTTGCTCATTTCCAGAACATTTTCTATTTTTATTTGTTTGTTTTTGAAACAGAAACAACCAGTCATGTTTGTTAAAAAGAAGAAAATTTCGCCTTTAGTTTTTACTTGTACAGTTGTTTTAAATCAATATTTAATACACTACATAACTCAATATTGTAACTGTTTAAAGTTATACGTTTGTAGTTTTTAATGTTTTTGTTTTCTTGTGCTTCAAAGTATAATTTCAGAATCTTGAACATAAAACCATGCTAACGATAGCTCACATGCTACCAACAGTTTAATTTCTTAGGTATTATTGAACTATTTTACTCATTATTGTAGCTGTTTACAGTTAAATAATTGTACTTTCCTGTCACTTCTATGTATTTTCTTGAAATTAAAGACGAAAAACAGAAAACAGAATTAAATTTCTGCACATGTTGGATGTAATTTGACGGTTTGGAGTCATTAAATCTCCTTCAGATCCAACAGGTCCCACAGAAATGTTCGTCAACATATTCGGCCGTCGGTGACGAACACACACCGACTGTTGTTGTCGTTTCCACGGCAGCTTGCGACTCTTCGGCAGGCAGATGTTCGCTGTCAGGCGAAGGTCGACCCGCGACGGTTCGGCCGCCTCCTGACCCGCGGTGGGAAGCGGCAGCTCGCTCCCGTCGGACTCCTGGAGAGGATTTGGGACTGATAAATGGGATGGATGCGAGCTGAGATCAGCAGAATGGCATCTGCTTCACACACACACACACACACACACACCCCCACACCCCCACACACACACACACATGCCCTCTCTCTCGCCCACACACACTCACAGCAGTCAGAGCTGAGCTGTGACAGAGCAGATTTACAATCTTTTCACTTCACACCATACATTTCCACCATTCGAATGAATCCACATCAACCTTTATTACTGTAAAAAGTATTTGGTAAAAAGTTCACTCAACTACTAACTGATCAAATTATCCATCATTAATATTTAAAAATACATCATCAGACGGTCCAAAATGTAAAGTTAAGTGGAAATTTTGGCTTTTAAGTAACAAAATGAGAAAGAAATTCAGTTTTTTTTCAATAAAAAGTTATTAAACATTAACAGAAGCTGCATGTTTGAGTCTGTCTGGTGAATTTTTAGTTAAAACATTTTTGTTTTTCATTCAGTGGGTAAGAGCAGAAATACTTCATAATAAAATTACTGAAGTAAAAGTAAAAAGTACGATGTAGTAAAAATACTCCTAAAGTCAGAATCAGATTAATTTTATTGTTATTATACAGAAGCACAACAACATCTCGTTTCAGTAAAGCCCATCCAGGGATGACCGGGTTCCTGGCGCCGCTGAGGGCCAGTAAAGTTACTAGGAGATGTAACTGAGTAAATGTAACTAGTTACTACTCAACTCTTGATAATAGTGACGATAAGAACTATGTAGTACGTCATAAACTATGTTATCAACCTGATTCAAGCAAGTCGTCATCATCTTCACCAGGCAGGAAGTGAAAGCAAAGGCCAACTTCAGACCCTCCAAGACCAAGACCAAAACCAGACCTCCCACTGCCATAAACGGACCGTCCAAGACCAAGACAGGACCGTCCAAGTTCTGACCTTGCAAGACAAAGACCGGACCTTCCACACGCATAAATAGACCAAGACCAGAACCTCCAAGACTGGATCGTCTGAGACCGATACCAGACCTTTAAAAACCAAGACTGCTCATTCAAAGATCTCGGCCAAATATTTGAGGTTTTACTAACATTTCATAACATTATTGTTGTTGTTTTGTTCACAACAAAATGCAAAAACTAATGGAAAATCAGTTTGTTACTCAACTTGAAGAAAACGTTCTAGTTCCATTTATGAGATTATTTTATAGAAAGTGGGAAAATTGTCTTGTTAAAGTGAAATAATCTGCCAATGGAACTGCTACTTTTTTAATGAACATTAAGGAATTATTGACTAAAAAATTACAAGCCAGTAAGTTTAGTCTTAATTTAAGTGTACTAAGAAATCTGTATGAGAATCTAGAGAAGAATACTTGGAAAGGTTTTATGTTTTTGCAGTGTAATGTGATAAACTACAGATTTCCGGTCTTGTAGAAGTTCGTAGTTTGAAACAGGAACACTTCAGGTAACAACCGTTCCTGTACTCCATACTCTGGTTCCCATCAGCTGGAGGTGGCAGAGCAGCACATTGGACCTTCGTCAACGGGGGGATGAGGTGATTCTCAGCTCGTGTGAAACAGTCCTGGCAGTCTGCGCTGCCTCGCATTCATTCCTCATATAAACTCCTCTCTTTCTGCGGTTTCCTCCCCCCGGCGATGCAGATAGCACAATAGTCTCACTGAGCGGTGACGATTAACACATAAAAGCGACACGGGGAATCTCACCGCTAGATACGAGCGCACATGAGAGGGGCAAAGCATTCATGCCATGCCAGGAACTTCAGTGGGAGCCCCGTCTATCTGATTGGTGATCTTTTGTTTTGGCGTTGCCCTCGATTCGAGAGAACGTGCCCAATCAGATTACGGCGAGGGAGGCAGAGCGAGAAGACAATCGCTGGTTTCTTTTCACTCCGTCTATCTCCAAGCGGCTTCACTTAAGGCGGCTGCAGATAAGTCAGAGCATCTCCATTTGGAGCTTCAACTTTCACCTCCCCCTCTTCTTCTTCTTCTTCTTCTTCTGCCTTTTCTGTGCTGGATTAAACTCAAACTTGTGCACAATCAGATGTTCTCGTTAGCTTTAATCCAAACCGTCGAGCGGTGACAGGTAAGATGAACCGTCAGAGAAAAAAAGAGTCATTTTTTTCTCTGTTTGGAGTAAAAACAGCGAATTCAAAATGTTTCCTCACTTCCAATTAAATCACAACAAACACAAAAAAATAAACTAATTTCATTCTGTCATCAATTAACTGGACATAAATTAATGTAATAATATATTATCAGTCTCGATTAAATCTAGAAATACTAAAATATTCATTATTGATCTGCTGGAATCACAATATTCATTATTATATTTAATATATATATTCAAAAAATATTATTTAATTAAACTATTTTAATAATTTATTAACCTGTTAACATATTGATTATAATTTATTCTAACATATTTACTATCAGTTGGTTTAGCATAATAAATTTTTAATTTGTTATATTTTTATTATTCTATCTGGAAGTTTTTATTGAATTGTGTTAAGATATTTTAATTATTCATTTATTTAATCCATATTTTATTTCATTTGAAAAATAATTACATTTATTTATTTACTCAGCAATTCTATTAGTTTTGAATTAATTTATTATTGATGAATTTATTATTTAATATTCATATGTTTGTCTGATTGTGTTTATTTATCCAGCATTTATTTACTGAATTGATTTTCAGTTTATATTATTAGTGAAATTATTAATCTATGTAGTTTCGCTTTAATGTTTCCATTTATTTTGTGATAAATGTGACATTCAGGCTTATTTAGTTTTAATTTATGACATCAAACTTCTAGTATTTATTTAAGTTTAAAGTTTTTCTGAGGAGATATTTGTCGTTAAGGTCAAAGTTCGATCACGATGCTCCCTCAGGAGGATTTTTAGCTAATTAACGCGCTTTGCTTTACATTTTGTTGCTTAACAGTTCAGATAAAAGTGAGCGGTTCGACTACCTCGTGTGGGATTTCTGGTCCAAAGCCCCGTGTTGATGCTGCTGCCGCCGGGAGAAGATCCAGACGTCATCACACCTCTGAAACATCAGGAGCCAATATGCTGCTGCACACCTTGAAAACTCACAAATCTGAGCCGGATCTTACAGTAAAATAATATTTTCCACTGTCTTGACCTGACAGAAGATGATAATTACCTTAAATGCTGGAAGAAGCACCACATCTATTTCCAATTTAGCCCAAAATGAGCTTTCTGAGGCGACGTTTGAGCCAAATATTCAGAGTATTCACAGATCAGCCCCTCATTAAGCAAGAGAAGCATTTGATTTTTAATTCAGTCCATCGTCGGACACAAACCCTCCACCAAAACCAGAAATTATTTAAGACCTGGAAGCAGTTGAAAGCCGCACCACAACAGGGAGACGATTCATTCTCCTCTGCTTCAAATATTTTCCCTTCATGAAGCCACAGCTGCAGCTTTGCAGCTCGGTTTTCTCCGCAGACAGCAGTCAGCGTGAGGATGAGCCGCAGCGAGAGGCGGCTTTCAAACTGTAGGGAGCAGCAGTCGTCTTTCAAACAGGACGGCAGCGGAGGCCCGGCGCCACGAACCCAAACGACGAGGAGGAGGAGGAGGAAGAGACGTGTAATTACAGACTACATACCAACACCCAGTCGTAATTTACATTAGCTGGAAAAATATTAGACAAAGATTGTTTTTATCTACACGACGAAGAGAACCGATTCACACGTTCATCTACGGACAGTGACATCGTTATTCGATGGCGTCACAAATAAGCACAGCAGCAAAACTTCAACATATTTCTATGTACCAGATTTATAATTATTCACTTCTCACTGTTTATTTACAACATTCCAACCTTTACAACTCAGAAATCAACCTAAACAAAGTTACTGTTTATAATAATTCATATTTTATACATAAAGCAGCTCCATTCAAAGCTTAATATAATGATATAAATACACATGAAAGCAACTAGAAACTGTTTCCAGTGCAGAATATATTATAGTATTAATGTAATAATGACAAAAGCAGAACAGTAGCACTACTTCAATGTATTTTTACTCAAGTAAAAGTCCAAAAAGAGTAAAAACGTATCTGGTAGAAAGTCTACTTCCTGAGGTAACTGATCAAATTATCAAGTAAAAGGAAGTAAAAATACTTCTAAAAGTAATTTTTATTAAATAAAGTTACCAAAGTAATTGTAACTAGTTAAAACCCAAGCAGTTAGTTTCTATATTCTTCTGTTTCAGCATGAACTTCCTGTTTTGATTGTTTTTCAGCCAATCAGAGGAAGACTTATAGTTTATGGTTTCATCAGTTCAGGATCTGGATCCTGAAGAATGCACAAGATAGTAGCTGTACTTTTATTACAAATGAGAGCAAAACTGGTTGAAATAAAAATATCCTGTGAATAAGTCATAAAAAACCTGCTGCGTCATCATTCTGCAACTACTTCCTGTTTTCTTCTTTGTCGTTTCTGCCAGTGGCAACATCCTGTTGTTGATTGTGTGATGCAAAAAAAAAAAAAGTTTCCATTGCAGATTTGGAAAATATACAAATTTCTACACAGCCAATGAACCACTTCAGAACCCCAACTGAAAATATAACGGAACCAGACATAAACTTTGGCATTCTGTGTCGTTACATTCTACATTTCACCTCTGACCTCAGTGCTGATGCCTTTCCACCTTGGCATTGTGTTGCTCCATAGAACCTAATAATTAAAAATCTCAAAATTGTTGGGCAGTTTTCTACAATTGAAACCCAGTAAAGAACAGACAGGTTTAAAGTGGGTGTACTTTCTTTTTTCCCCAGAACCGTATGTAAAGGTTTACATTTTCCATCAATTGAGCTCCGTAGACTTGTGGTTTGGGTTCTAGGTGCTGAAAGGTTTCACCAGTTGGGTAAAAATCAGTTTCATTCCATATTTTTCTTCAAGTTTATGTAGATTACACGCAGAAAGTCACTAATACAACTTTATGTTCGATTTAAGTTTCCACTGATGACAATTTTCCATCTTCCAGAAGGAAGCTTCCATATGATCCATTTTTCTTTTTGTCCCCGTCTGAAGATAAAGCCACGGTTTCATGAAAAGACTGATGCCTCCTTGTCATGTGGGCTGCATGAATATGGGAAATGAAATCTCAAATTGATGGAAGACTTTCAATTTTAAGTCACCATTGGACTTCCATACCCAAAGGCCGGCGCTGCATATGAGAATCATCATTTTATCGTCTCCCTGCACCTGAAACAGACCCAGTTACCGTCTAACAGGACGTCACATGAAGGAGACATTAGTAAATAACCATCAGAATGTACTTCATAATACTTTACTGCTGCCATTCGCTGACATTTATATATCACTTTTTAGTGGCGGGCCAATGAAACGCCGGGTTAGATATAAAGTCGGCCATGATTCATGTCTGCCGTTGTCAGTCTTACATTAATATTATGACCGTATCCATCATGTCGGCCGTCCATAATGAACAGATGCTGTAAAACACAATTTGGCCTGACAAGAGGGAGAGGTGGAGGGGGGGCGGCGGTTCGCCGGCCGTTCAGACGGGAAGCGAAGCTCAAATCGAAGAGCTTCACCTCCATGTTGGTTGGTAAAGTTTGGCCTTCTTCCAGTAAATCCTTCCCAAAACCAGTCCTGGTTAAGCATGGTGATGGTTCCACCACCATGTTTAACAGCTGCTACATCTTTCTGAGGCTTTTGATTGATTGGGATTGTTATTGGATGAACACCCAAAGCTACGTTACTGTAGCTCTTCAGTCAGCCATTAGAGTTGCTTTTAAACCATAATAATTAAAACATTGACCAACATATTTGATGGCACTCATCAAAATGTAATATCCGCTACTGGTTTTCTCAATCGTTGACTGCATGGTGACTTTTATTTTTGCGTTTTTATGATGTTCTAGATAGCAGCGCTACTAGAAAACTGCAAAAAAGCTGAAACACTGAGTTAGTTTACAACCATAATAAATGGAAAATTGACTAACATATTTGATGATTTCATCGCTGGTACTTAAAAAAAATGTTGTGTTTGTTACTGGTTTCACTTTATAACTTGTTTATTACGTTTTTATGATGTAAAGCACTTTGAACTTGATTGATTGATTGTCAGGAAACCTTTACTTCCTGGTGGAAAACTGATTCTTGGTGTAAACTGAACTTATCAGACAAATAAAGGTGAATAATTACAGTATTTGGATAATTCCTCTGAACTCAATACTTTCTGCTCTGCTAAAAAAAAAAAATCCACACTTGGCCTTGGTCTGCATGCAAACATCACCTCCTGTCCCCCCTCCTCCTCCCGTTGCTGAGGGAAATTTTATTTCCCGCTAATGCAACAAATGAGAAACGGCGATCCGGGCCTGGGGAAACGCTCCGACCCGCCGACTGATGTTTGAGCATAAGCCTCTCGTTTAAAAAAAGCACGTTGATTCTCCATACCCCAATATTGACCAGCCATCTCTGTTTGATGTATGCATGCAACTAAGTAACCCTCCACCCCATCCAAACACACACTGACACATTCATTAACCCCCCCGCTGCCATGCAGACCCAGTGTTTGGGCTTAACTTGTTAGTTCTGCTTCCGATGCCCCGAGATATTAACGTGAAGGTCTGGACGAGCTGCGTCTGCATCTGCAGCGCCGAACTTCGTCACGTCCATCATTTCCCACAAGCTCTGCCTGCAAACATCAGGACACAAAGCTCTCCGCGGAACCGACAGATTGGGTTTATCAAACGCATTAAATTGGAGCAGATGAGCTCTGTGAATTCCACATTCGGGCGCGAATGCTAAATCTGCGTTTGGCTCGTTAGCGTCCATTAACTTTTCAGACAAACAAATTAGATGATTCCTTCCATCTGCCATTTGTTGATTTACCTCAATTTTACACACAAAAACAAAGTGAGTTCAAGTTTGAAGATTTGTTTTCCGCAGAGAAGTAGGACTTTCAGCTGTTAAAGAGGAGCAAGATGGCTGCCTAAAAGACAAATTAAAGATTTGTCTAATTAAAACGCTTAGAATGGTATTTCATTGCTCCTATTCTTTATTTATGACTTGACTATGATTATTTTTGTTCAGTTTCACAAGTCGAACCCATGAATCATTGCCAGGTGTGTAGAATCAAGAAATTACCTAACAAAAGCCTGTCTGACAACATGAAGTAGGCGCCGATCCAAAGAAAACCAGTGATTTTTTTGATATCTAAATCAATCTTTTTTTTTTGGTTCTACTTTAAGAAATATTTGCAAGGAATTCAGTGATATTGTTCCTCATTAAACTTCATCCAAAACAGGGTTTAACATTTTGGATGTGCATTGCAGACCTCGATACACTGCAAAAATACTCAATATTTGCACTGTCTTCGAGAAAAGCTATTTTTTAAATTTTATTGTGCTTTCTTGCACCGTAAACCATAAGGGAGTTCTGATTCTGATTACCAAACGTGCTGGAACTCCACTTGGGTTGCTAGGTAACGGGCAGAACTCTGCTGGGGTTGCTAGGTACGGGCGGAACTCCACTTGGGTTGCTAGGTAACGGGCAGAACTCTGCTGGGGTTGCTAGGTAACGGCACCGAGCCTCCTGATTACATTCTGAAAGTTTCTTTTAAGCACTTGGGTTTTTTCTGAAGCAGAAAAATGTGAATTTTTCTTTAATTCGTCGCCTTTAAAATATTCCCACATGTCAAACTAACACCTGCTCTTTCCAAACAAACCAACAAAAAGACAACTTCACGCAGAACAAGTGGCAACGAAAGCAGATCTTCCGACAAAGAGCTCCCTGCGGGCTCCTCTAGTTAGTATCAACAGATAGGTATCTCCTTCAGATGGGAGATAATCCCTGCCAAGAAAAAAACCAAAGGAAAAATAACTCCTCTGAATTGGGAATCTACAGAGTTCAATATTTAACTTCCACCTTTTGCATCAGACTTCCTGCATGTCTGCGGTTTGTTAATCAGATCACCTGATGAGAGGTCTGCAGTCTGGTTGTGATAAAGGAGCAATGAGGAAGGGGGTTTCTAATAATAGATGGGTAGACTTGTGGCCTGCAGATGACAGGAAGAGAGGCCTGTCATGAGGAATGCCTTTGTTATTTTCCATCCAGGGGAAGGAAATGAATTTCTTGTGATTTTTCAGAGGCGCTGCCCGTGGGCGCAGGCGGCAGTGCTTCCCCAGCTCAGGGTTTCTTTAAGTCCAAGAACATGCTGCGTTTTTTTTTTTTCTTTTTTCATCCCAGCAATAAAGACGTCCAATCAGCTTTGAACGACAACTTTTCCGAAGACAGAACTAATCTTTTTGATGACCAGAGCCAAGCAGTACAGGATTAAAAGTTTAGGGAGTGTTTTATTCCAGCCAAAACCGGAGAAATGTTAGTTTTTCAGAGATGAACTCTCTTGTTTCTTGATGTACTCATCTCAGAGGAGCATAATTGATCAGGACGGGCCCGTAAAAAGAAGATTTCCACACTAATAAATCGGCGAGCAGACCATGTGGTCCATGAAAGCTCGGCCGGTTCCGCCAGCTCTTACTGGTGGAGTCTGGTTTGGCCGCGGATCCCCCTTGTTCTTGGAAGCGCCATCAAATGGCACACGAACGCTATAATCGGAGCAATTTTCCAAACATCTTCAACTTCCACGGTACAGAAACAGATCCAGGAGTGCAGCAACACAAAACCGGGCCTTATGTCAACTTCTGATTCCAAAACGTTAATGATCTAGATCAAAGGGAGCTTCAGAGACGACTCGCCTTTCTGAACGCAGCCTTTGTAGGTTGAATAAACGCCCAGAAATGCCTTTGATTAAACAGGTATGTGGGATGGTTAGGCATATTGAAGACACTAATTACTACTGAACGCTCTGTGGTGCGAGGGGCGAGGCAGAGAGAGCCTTTTTGATTCTAAGCACATCCAACAAACACAATCTAGATTATTTCATATGAAATAAATGTCATTTGCCTCATTTCCATCAAAGATGGGAGACTTTAATGCCCTGCAGCCTACTGTGTGTCAGCTGCCATGCAGGCAGAATAACTTCTAATGGACAGTTGGTGGATTAGAAGAGACAAAATTTGATAAACACTGATTTGAGTTAATGTAATTTTATGTTATTCAACTCACAATTATCAAGATGGCTCACAATGACTGATCTTTCCTAAAAGATTTATGGAAAACTGCAACTTTGGGTTTAATGTCAATCCCTGAACTTCTTATTAATCTAGTGAAAAGCTTTGTACAATACCTGATACCTGTAGTTGTTTACAGGCTAAAGAAAAGGTTAATATTTAGATTGATTAGGAGAGATTATTGAATAAAATCAGTTAGGTCTGGTTTTAATGCATCTTGACCCTAATTAGCGGTTAGCTCCAGTCAACATGACTGTAACCTCCTCTTGTTATTGTATAGATGTTAGCTTGAGCTGATTAGCGATTAGCTTAATGACTGTTTAAGATGATGGATGTTAGTTTGACTATTTAACTTATCTTGAGTTTTGATTTGTTGTTGGACTGAAATTGATTAGCTGATAGCTTAAATAACCGTTAGCTTGACTATTAAGCTTAAGTTTAAGCTTAAATTTCAGATTAGATTTGAGCACTGTCACAATTACCTGTTAGCTTGATTAACTGTTTTCTGTTTTGATATTTTACTTATGTTTAAAATTTACTCAAATTAGTTTTTAGCATTATCACAATTAGCTGTTAGCTTTACTGTGACATTACTTTGGCTTGACGCTAATAGTTGTTAGCATTTTTTCTAATCCTGTAAACAGAGGTGACTATGACTTATGTAGCTCCATAAAGTTAAAATAATAATAGTAAGAGCTATGCCTCTTAAATGTTCTGGAAATTATTATTTTTTCTATCTCAGAACAACTTTTAAAGAAATAAAGTGCTTTGAAGACAATAGTTTAGTTTTGTGCTAAGCTAAGACAGAAAGAAAGTAAGAAGTTTGGACCCCAGAGACACCTCTGACATTATTTACAACTATTTCTGCAGATTTTCATGAAGTTTATCCTAAAGGTCATGACCAAATATAATGTTTTTAAATAAATAAATGAATGTGCCACAATGAGACAGATGTGAAGAAGATGGCGTCAACATTGTTGACCCGTGAAGCCTAATGTTCACCCAGAAGGCCTGTGACCTTTGCTTCCACCCACTCCCATTAAAAAACAACAGTAAAACCCAACATGATGTCTGTTAGTTTCTATAGAGTCGGCGACTAAAGCTAAATAAATCATAGGTGAGTTCCTTGCTTTGACTTTTTTGTGTTTGACTTTGGTTTCACACGATATCCTCTGTGATGTGGACCGAGAACACTTTTGACACATTTCTCGAAACACACTTCTAATTTGCCCCCCAGGCGCCGGTTATGACACGGGCTGACACTGAAGTCTGACAACATGACTTCTTTCCTCCTCTGGCCAGCCTCGCCCGCCTCCACAACGGAGAACCGGGGTGTCTTACCGCCGACTCGTCCTCCTCCCCTCCCTCTTTTGGGACATCGGTTCGAATTAACGCCACCGCCGTCTGACTCTCAAGGCATGGCCGCTGACAGCTGCGGCGCTCGCACACACCAGGTGCTTCTGTCTCTGCCGAGGTGCCCATGACACCTACCTGTTTTTTAGCCCCCCGACCTGTCAAGGGAGCCAGATTTAATTAATGTAATGATCAAAGCAGCACAAGCAAGTGTAGCCCTGAGGTAGCAATCCCAGCTCACTCGCTAATTATTTAGCATTAAGGTAGACGACGCTTATGCATACATGACTACATCAAAGATTTGATTGGGGTTTGGTTTGTTGCAACAGAAAAGCGCCTGGAGCAGCCGGTGGTGACATCAAAACATCAGTGTGGATAAATCTGTTGGTGTGCAGCCACCAGGTAACCTTTCTTTATCCTCTCTGACAGCGCCTCTTCACAGCAAACATCAGCTGCGTGAATGCAAATGAAGGCGAGCGGGGGCAAGTTCGGCATGATGAGGGAGATGAAAGTTTTATTTTTGGGGTGACAGGAGGACAGCGGTGTAAGGTGACCAGGAGGGACACCGATCGTCAGCTGAGGCCCGCTGATGGACAGGAAGGTGGCGCTGCGACAAAAATACACAGACTGACGTCTGGAGAGTCGCTGAAAAAATCCAGGACTCTTCAGTTTAACGTTTAATCTAAGAAAATGATTAGAATTACCAATATCTGAGACTCAAAATGTCAAGATTTTCAAAATTTCAAAATAAAAACAATAACACGGAGACATTTGAAAGGTCGGAATATAAATTTAAGTCATTTTTATTCCTAAAAACCTAAATTTTATATGCTATATTTATGGTAATGAGGACAAAAAAAGCTGCGGTTCCATTAGAAATGTGCACAAAAGCTTGATGATGTTGAAAAAACGCAAATAAAATCATGTTGATGGATGGATGATGACTGGATGATGGATGGATGACTGGATGGATGGATGATGATGGATAAATGGATGATGATGGATGGATAAATGGATGGATGGATGATGATGGATGGATAAATGGATGACTGGATGGATGGATGATGATGGATGGATAATAATGGATGGATGAATGATGATGGATGGGTAAATGGATGGATGGGGTTACGGTTTTCATATTTTCTCATAACTCTTTTATAAATCCAGCCGTTAATCTTCGTTTCTCTCCGTTAATCTGTGGTTAAACTCAGAGTTATGAAGATGTGCTTTGCTGCGATGCTAACTCGTCTCTAGCGGAGCGTGGCAGCCAATCAGCAGCCGCTTGCCAACCGTCCCTCCAAGCCGCTCAGAAACAAATTCATAAATTCTCTTTGTTAATTTTGGACAATATCAGCCTCTTAATTTGCATAAAATCAAACTGTGCCATGGTTTCAGGACTCCAGCAGCTGCCAGAGGACTTTCTGTCCCACATTTGATGAAATCTGAATTAAGCTAATTAATGATCTGTAGGGTGGAATCCATGAGTCCTTTCTTCTGAGTCCGGAGACAAACCTGAGGTCCAGGGGCCAATTATGGCCCGACTCACCTTTTCATGTGGCCCTCCAGACTCCAGATTACATCAACCAGTCACAACAATTTATCACAAGATAGTAATTTTACATAAAATCGACAGATCCTCACATTTTTCACATTAGGTCACAATAATAAGCCTTACACCAAAGTACAGTAGAGTCACCATAAGAAAATATAAATAAAATTGAGAATAAAGCTGGAATACTACAGCTTTATTCTCGTAATATTAGGACTTAATTTTTGTAATTTTATTGTTTTATTCTCATAATATTTGGATTTTATTTTCATGATTTCACTTAGTTCTTACAATTTTACAGCTTTATTCTCGTAGTGTTATTTTTTGTTTATGTTTCTTTATTGCAAATATTCTGCAAAAATTGTCAAAAACTTTGGGTTTAGGTCATTGCTACCTCCCACCTGCAGGTGCCAGTATTTCTTATTTACTGACATCGTCATACGTTGGAAATATTTCTAAATTAGCACCACAAAATGTGATTTTTATGGCAAACAAATCACAAAAATAAAAATAAAATCCTGGAGGAACTGATCAAAGCGAGTATTTCTTATTATTTTATCAGTTTTTTGGGTTTTATCAGTACAGACAGTTTGACAGCTCTGGTTTTTGGGAAGCTCGGCTCAATTATGAGTTAAACGAATTCTGAGTTCGGCCGAGTTTGCTGAGTAAAAGCAGGTCCCTCCGGCGCTAACCGGGTCTTTCCCCCCTCCGGTGAACGCCGTGAATAGACGGGAAGAGAACAAGACCGACAAACACAGGCCTCTCATTGAATCATGTGAGCAAAGACAGGGGAATTTCTGATAGCCGCACGGACACAAAAGCCCTCACTGTCTGCCGTCTGAAGCAGCGACTTACCTCCGGGCGCTGCCAAACGGAGAGAAACACGCAGGGGAAGAAAACAAAGAAACAACCTCCTGGTTCTGTGGCTCATTGTTCAAATGAAACCTGTTCGCTAGCAGCTGGTGGCCACCTGTGGAGCAAGTCAAATCACTGCAGGAACCCTACTGCTCCTTTGATCCGACAGTTTTTAAATTTTGTTAAGCCAAATCAGCTCTACGGACACCGTGTCTTTTGTCCGAACTATCTTTAAGAATCTCACAAAACTGCGATCGAGTTGAGCTACGACCTCTGTCCGTTTTGTCTCAAATTATCCAATTTGGCCTTTATGAGACGCAATCGCCCCAGAGCCTGAAACTCCCCGTTTCATCCAAAAACAAGGCGCGCCGTTGTTTTGCGGCCACGGAGACAGAAAACAGATATTAATCATCGTTTTGGACACACCAACAAAACGAGAACGCAGCAACACGGTGGCTCTTTGTGTGCGTCCGCCGTTCCCAGGAATGCTGCTCGTCTTATGACTCGAGGTGAATGACATCACCGGTTTGAGTCCTGACACAGTGGCACCTTGTGTTTCCAATCGCCCCCGCTAGCGTTGGGGACTGAGCCCCTTCCTCAAAGAATACCTTCTTTTCTCTTCCTCCTCTTAAGCAGCTGTCTGCGTATTAAGTGGGGAAAATGACACTCCATCTCATGATGAATGGAGCTTGACCCTTGAGTCCCATTCCTGTGGAAAGGACGGCTGTTGTTCCCGCATTTACATAAACCAGAAGATCTCACGCCACTTGTTTACATCCGGGGAAACAGCCGGCGGACTCTAGGTGCTCCAAATGAAGATTAAATATTTGTTAGCTGCAAATTGGACAACCTTTCTGATGCCTTCTCCCTGTTCAGCAAACGCTTTCTGGTTTGACACGCATATCCGCGCTGGTGGGGTCGCCTCACTGAGAGCCCCTTTGTTGCATGATTAATTACTCCAAGCAACAGTTATGGCGGGATTAACAATTAGCTAGACCTGTCAAACAGTCAGTCTAAGATGGCAGACTAATTGAGCGGCTGGTTGGCCATTGTGTCCCAGTATAAGGCCAAGGAAGTGGGGATGGCTCGCGAGCCTTTCATCTCTCCTACAGGCCTAATACCGTAGCAGAAAAAAGGCCCCCGCTATCAGGAACGGGGGTAATTTTTCATGAATATTCATACGGCTCTTCTATTCACAGTGAACTTTTCCAAAGTTACCTTCATGGTGCATGTTCTGGAAAGTTCTTACTCAGTTAAAAAGGATTTTTAAACACTTTGAAACAAAGGCTTTATCCCAACCTCTGGACTTAGAAAGTTATTTGATGTCATTTCTTTACTGGTTTTGACCTGGTCTTCTTTCTGCCATTGTTTAAACTGGACGGTTTCCCAGTTTGAGATGGTGCAGTGTCCAGACTTTGACTTTAATTTGTTTTAAGGTCATGAACTGGTGATCAGACATTTTCTTTCTCTCTCTCCACCTCCATGTTTGACTGCTGGTATTTGTTATTTATCTGGCATGCAGCTCGTTAGCTTTACTGTGTAATTATCTAATAAAAAGCTTTTGTCTTTTTATCATCACTCCAAAGAATACTTTAGCTCATTTAAGTTACTTTATCTTTTCACTATTTAAGTGATTTATTGAGTTCACAGATCTAATAGTAATCAGAAATGGATATTACGAGAGAAATTCACCTCAGTTTTCAAAAAACAAAATATTGTGGACACTCTTAGATAAAGAATTAGCCACGCTAACCCTAAAGCACTAGTTCTGCTAATGCTAACACCTTCCACTAAATTCAAAAAGGTTGATACCCACCATGTTTGTTAAATTGCTTTTGAATTTATCTAGAGAATTTATTTTAGGGCACGCTAGACATTTTTAGAGTTAGCCAAAATGCTAACGAGCTAAATGAAAATTTAGCTCTGCCATCAGCGGATAAGCTGAAATGTGCCCACCACTGATCTTTACATGATGCCAGATTGGTTTGTAAAGATATTTTTGATATTTAAATAAACATTTTATTGTCTGAAATGGGAAATTTTAGTTTTCTGCAAAATGCTGGCAGATAAAATGGAGAAAGCAACGACTTTGCTTATGTCAAATTTAGACAGAGCAGTCAAAATTTATATCAGTATTTTTCCAGAATTGTCAAAAAAATCTTTGCAATAACTAAGTAACTTGTTGCAGTATCAACTTTCAAAATAAATTGAAAGTTAAACTGATTTGATGCGAAACAATTTCACCACCAGGTGGCGTTTTTAGCACCAGATGGAGGTCTTTGGTTGCTCTCTGTCATTGAAACAAATCTGACCTGTGACCCCTTTGGATTTGAAAATTCATCCCCAGAAACTCAAAACTTTATCACCTTTCTTATTCAAGCTCAACTATATTTGCATTGTTTTGGTGTGGAGTCCTTCAGATTGTATTTTCTGTTCATTTTCTTATGCATTTTAGAAATTAACTATAGAAATGTTTAAAATTTTATGTTACAATGGAGAAAGAGTAGTGATTAAAGTATGAACATTTTTTTACAGCCACAAATTGGTATTTCGTGGCTGTAGATCACCAGAAACCGACATCATTCCTAGCTTTTAATGCATTGTTTTGGTGTGGAGTGCTTTGAATAGTATCTTCTGATTTTTGACACTTTGAAAACGTGCTCAACAGTATCAAAATTGTTTTACTTCACAAAGAGTCGCATGATCAACAGGCAGATGTTTCTACTGGTGCAGCACGTTTTTTAATGACTTATTATTTAATGGAAATTGTGAAATTGTGTTTTTGTTCATTTATAATGGATGCAGCTACTGGTAGCTTGTAATTAACATAATTTGTGGATTTGGATCTGTATATATGGTTGTACTAAGCACATTTTGTTTTATATATTCTCCACATACCAAAAGTTTATCATACTTTTCAGTCTAAAAACAAAAGACTAAATTATGTAGCTTTTTATATTTTCCTCCATTGGTGATTTTATGTTCAGTAGCTCAATGATTTACAGGAACGCTTTGCTTTTTTCCCACAGCAGAAGCTCAAGAAATGCAGCCTGAGTTTGAAAACAAGCCAAACTCTTGAGAGAACTGATCATTGTCTTGTTTAGCTGGACAGAAAAACAACTCAAAATATCATCACTTGGTCCAAGTCTGGCTGAAACAAAGATGAAAAACAACCGTAAAGTTTCCCGTGAGCCAGCACTCGATGGGGGGACAAGCGAAGTGAGAAACCTGCGAGCGGCTCCAGCCCCGGTGTCCATGGGAAGAAGCCCGGCAGAACAGCTGCGGCGGCGGCCATGGCTCCTCATGAAAGGTTTCGCCCGGAGGCAGGGAGGCGAACGACGTGATCGTGAAGAAAATCAATTGTTCCCTCGCTGAAAGGCAGGAATCCCAGGAGGAGCAGCACCATGGTGTGTGGGACATATCAAAATATCTGACAGACTTCAGCATTTTTTCCATTCATAGAGGAGGAGGTTTTGTTTTTCCGCTCGCCGCCGACCTGTCACCCTCCCATCAGGCCCCCTCACTGCCCCGTGTCATTGTTTGGGCCCCCAGAGTTCAAAGCGGGCCGCTCAGTGTGCGCTGACACCATGTAATGAAATTAGCAGTTGTTGCTAAACAGGTTTCAATCAAAGACTCCGAGCCAAGACCCAAAGCCCGCTGTTCATGAATCACCTCTTTCAGCGACTTATGGCAGAGTGTCGGGGACATTGTTGCTGCTGCCACAGAGCCATCATTCAGCCAGGTAGTCCCACCGAGAATGAAAACACTGGCTTTAAAAGGAAACCTGGCTCACTAAGTCAAGGACTCACACAAAAGGGTCGTTCTTCACCTTCCTGTAGTCACGCCAACCATGATGAAGAAATCATCCTGAACTCTCAAAGATAGTCCTGGAATATCTCTCTAATTGGTTTGCTGCTAAAGGAAAGCAGCACCACAGCATGATGCAGCCACCACAATACAGCTGCTCATCCATAAACACCAGCTATACAGAGAGAATAAAATCTGCATTTCTTTCAACAATCTTCTCTCCAAAGCTCTGCTAATGGTGGAACCGCTGACTAAAACGTCAACTGCACCATCGCTAAAGCACTAATCATAAATATTAGTCCCACTAATGCTAAAGAGCTATAACTACAGAGTATTTAAGGAAGCTAACGCTGAAGTACAATATCAATAAGAGCTTTAGCAGAAGCTAATGCTAAAGAGCTATAACTACAAAGTATTTAAGGAAGCTAACGCTGAAGTACAATATCAATAAGAGCTTTAGCAGAAGCTAACGCTTAAGTACAACACCCACAAGGCCTTTAGCAGAAGCTAATGCTAAAGAGCTATAACTACAGAGTATTTAAGGAAGTTAACACTGAAGTACAATATCAATAAGACCTTTAGCAGATGCTAACGCTTAAGTACAACACCCACAAGGCCTTTAGCAGAAGCTAATGCTAAAGAGCTATAACTACAGAGTATTTAAGGAAGTTAACGCTGAAGTACAATATCAATAAGACCTTTAGCAGAAGCTAATGCTAAAGGACTATTCCAACAAGGTGTTTAGCACAAGCTAACACTAAAGCGCAGCACTAACACAGTATCTAGCAGAACCAAATGATAAAATGCCGACCATGTTGGTAGCCACCATGTACCAATGAATAAACATGTTACAATGCAATTTATCAGCCTCAAAAAGGTCAAATTCAAAGGTCGCGCCGGGCTCTAAATATGTTTATGTTTATATTTTACTCTAAAGCCTGTTCCTTTATGGTGATTGTTTTAAAAAAAAATTATTGGTTAGAAAATACACTTCAATGTGCTTAGCTAAAAATTAGCTCCACTATTAGCACATTAGCAGAAGTGTTCCCACTTATCCCAATTGATCTCAAAGTAATTTTACAGCGGTATTTATTAAGGAGTATCGTAGTAAAGGGGGCAGACCAATTGTTTCATGTTTCTGATTGTGCTAGCAGCTGCAATCATTCATCCTGTTCATCTCCAACACCACCTCCTCCTTCCACACCTACAAGTGATGGCTTTGGATCCCTGCTGCTAATTTATTTGCGCTGGGCATTATGGGAATTAATGTACCTGACATTCAGTGACAACAGCCGGCGCTTTGTGGCCTTTCTTTCCCCCTCTACGTTTCAACACATTCCTGCACCGCTTCCCACAGAGTGACGTCCATCTGAACCTCTAGGTGCAGCAGGCAGTTAGCGGCTGATGATAGTAGCAAAACATTAACATAATAATTAGTGTCTTGTAATTGTTTCATTAAAACCAGTTGTTCCATTTCTCCTCTTGTTCTCCCAGAAGACAAGAGACAGAGTTTGGACGTCAGCCAAGGAGGGAGGCTAGGGGTCCCCGCGTTCGCTCAAGATGTTCGCCTGCACCAAGATTGTCAGCGATGGCGGCCATATGTGGCGGCAAAACAAACAGATATTAGCAGAGATACGTCACCGAGCCTTCACGCGTCAAAAATAAAAGCATGTGTTGCATGAAGTTACTCAATAATGAGCTAAATCCTCCACATTATGTCAACCCCTGTAAAAAGGTCACAAAGCATAATCGCACTGAAGGCTGGCAGTTCATTTGGAGCAGCGAATGCACACAAGCACTCATGCATACGCAGCGGCTGCAGATTTGGAGCTCATTAGCATTTTAAAGAGGAGTTCCACTCGTTTACCGTTTAGTACCTGCCAGTCTGCATTTGCCGGCGCGAGCGGCTCTTCCCAAAGCCAGAGGACGAAGAGAGCGAAACCTGCGACGGCATTTACATTTAAATTATACAGCTGCCACGGCGCAATGCCAGTGTGGGCGCACAAAGGCTGATTGAGATGTATTTTACATGTGGAGGTGTAAAAACCTGCGCCCTTAGTCACGGTTTCTCCTACGTGGTTCGGTTTCTTCTGCTGAGAATAACTTTTAGGATTAAATTTGTCTGTGAAAGACTTCTACTAGCACTTTGTTTGTGTTCCTTCGATACTTTAAAGTCGTCTTCATCAGCAGATGTTTGGTTTTCTGAAGGTTCTTCACTCATATTTCATCTTTTTTCCACTTTAAAAATAAACATTATTTGGCAATAACTGGCAATGAGTCTCTAATATCACAGTGGAGGAATTTTGACCCAGACAGCCTTAATTCAGTCACATTGGAAACAAAATCGATTTGGGTCACTTCCATATGTGGAACTAAATGGTACCTTTTTGTTTTCAAAGCGTCTGCAGTTTTATCCAACCTTTACGTCACTGATGTGAGACATACGTCTTACTTCTGGACCAGAAGAAGCCACATGCGGTAAATCTGGACATAAAAAGGGCTGAAAATTATGATTTTAAAAGAAGTCACATTTAGTGTGTCTTTTAATCCAATTCCAGTCCATTTGCTTTGAAAGTCTGGTTCATTTGGGGAGGTGTGAACACACAAACTCTGATTTTTAGTATATTTCTTAAGGTTCTGACATCATATACAAAAAATACACAATGCCAACAAGGGAAAAACTACCAAACTGCCAAAATCCTACTAAATACCATCACTATATGGTATACAAGAAAACACTAAGACCATGAGACCATTTATGGATCCACAGCTCAACCAAAACTCCCCATTATTGGATCTTTGATGAGGATCGATTGAAAAGAGACGTAAATATTTCCAGATTCGATTGTCAGAGCGTCGTTTCCTCCAGTTTAAAGTTAAGTAGAACATCTTTAATCCAGTGTGATAATCAAAGCTAACTCTGGTGTGATTTGAATGCATATGTGAACCTGGAAACCGCTGCAAAAGCAGGAAGTGGACTATAACACAGGGCATTCTGGGTAAATACAACTAAAACAAACACACTAGCCTAGTGCTAGCAGGAGAAGTAACTCGTTGTCTTTAGCTAAAGACAAATAAAATCTGACTCCACTCCATTTTTGTTTACGTTTCATAAAGGAAGAAGTTGCTCTCAGTGTCTTCAGAGGTTTTTGTGTTGTTTCTTCAGTGGTTCTTGGTGCAGCGCCCCCACAGGCCAGGAGGGGAACAAGTTTTTAAACGGCTCTGTTCGTTTGAATAAATGCTCCAGCTTTGGTCACCAATTAAACCAACCCTACCGAACAATCAGAAATAAAAACACCCTGAGTTGCTCTTTGACCTCATGGATGAGTCAGTAATAAAAATTGGACTTAAACTATCACAACAATTAGCTTTCTGATGATATTCTAGTTGATTAAGGTTTCCTTCGTACATCATCAACTGAGCCAAAGTCCAGTCTGGAGATAAATCCAGATAAAGATCTCCACCGGCGCATGGGGCGCGCTGAACAAATGTAAACAACAAGCACACAAACAGCCGTGACAGCTTTGCAACAAATGCTCTGAAGTCGGTTTCTCCCCGCGGTGTTTTTGTGTCCCTGAACGCGCCAGATGACCCGACACACATGAGCAGGCACGCAGTGGTCGGTCCGCAGCTGCCTGCTCTCAGCCAGAGACGAGGCCGGTCGGTAGTCGGATACCACCGGCAGAGATGTGACATTTACAGTTTCTTTTCCCTGACAAACCTCTGACAGCCGGCTCCCGCGGATCATTATCAAAGCATTTCTGTCTGTATAATCGAGATGAATGCTCATGAACACAAGCGCCATCAGTTTTGTGGAGGAGCAACTCTCGAGGAGGTTCTTTTAACTCATACATTCCCACTTTTTATTTATTTTTCCTCCTACAGACGGATTTGTTGCGCTGACAATGTTTCCGTCGACTTATTGAATCTCCGGCAGAAAAAGGGGGCAATCTGGGAGGCGGGCTGCAATCTAAAACATTGATAAATAAATGCAGGGGGATATGAATATGGCTGTTTGTTTGTTTGTGCTGGGTGTCGATTTAATCCCAGCTCGCCTTTTACAAAACTGATTGGTGTCGCGCACCGCAATTAACTCCCCCAGCTCCGTCTATAAATCAACTTCCTGAACTCTGTGATGGAGGAGATGATGCTTTTGGAAATTAGCACCATCCGACCGACGCTCCGGAGGGATGGAAAATATAAAAACCCAGAAAGATGGAGGGCTGGATTTCTGTAATATCTGATATTGACGTGGAGAATCACGCTGATTCTTGGCGGCGCCGCGGGGGGAAGATACAAGCGTACTTTTTCATCTTAACTGATCGCCTTTTTGGTTCCCATTGAAGCGCCGCCGCCGCCATTATGAGGCATCGGTTGAGCATTTACGTGGTAACTCTGCTCCGTCTGCGTCCACTGTTGCTTTACTTATTCATGTTTCATTTACAACTCCTGGTGTGAGTGTTTCCAGATACACAGAGCGTGTGTGTGTGTGTTCCCTGATAGCGCTAATCCTGTTTACTTCCCTTTCCTCTCTTCTTCAACTTCCTCGTCTTCCAGGCCTATCCGTGGCTCCTGCCCCGGCCATCCAGAACAAATGGAGAAACCCTCCGCCCTCTCCAAATATTTGATGCCCTCTCTGAATATGTAAACCGCAGCAGCAGAGGCAACGCTGAGAAATTACCAGAACTATCTGGGCCATTGACAGGCCTCCCCTGTGGTCAAATGAGCCCCCTCCTTCCCGACCACTCCGGATTCTTTGGCTCTCCGTAGATAACCAGCAGGGGGGAGGAGATAAATTTGGGCCAGTTCTGGCTCTCCAATGTGGGGAATTTAGACAAGTGTGTCTGTGGTGTGGCACTTCACCCCTGAAAGGAGATTTGTGAGGTGTAGAAAACAAAAAACGTTTTTACCAACTGGTTTTCCTAAATTGGACCAATATGTGCAGGAAAGACAGAATATAAACGTTTTACATCAGTTAATATCAATAATTATTGATCAGTTTTTTGTTTTAAATAACTGAAACGTAAATGTAATTTATCCAGTTTCCACTCCAGGCCGTTGTTTTTCATTTTTAAGTCGTTATGTGGCGAAACCTCAAGCTGCTGCTACGCCAGATAGTCAACAAGCTGTTGCTAGGTAACTTCTCAACCAGCAGGTTGTTGCTAGGCAACCAAAGAGCGAGTGAGTTAGTTGATTACACCAACCTAGCTTAGCGGCTAAAACATTTCTGGATTAAAGTTCAGTGAACATTTTGTAAACTAAATGTTTATCAATTTATGTCGATCACATTTCTATAGTGATATATATTGTTATTGATTTATTGTTTGTAGTAATTCTTGTGATTCTATTTTCAAAACTTTACCTGGAAAATCTCCTTCACTGTTAGTTTTATTTGAATTTTTAAAAATGAAACTTTCTGTATTTAAATAAAATTGTTATATAAATAAGTGTGTCTAATTTTGAGGGGGTTTTTTGGCAGATGCTCATCCTGTTTATTAAAATTACAGTTTTGTTTACTAATGAAAGTTTGATTCTTAGCTTCAACTTTTCTAATTTAATGAATTTGAAAAATGTGAAAATTTTCACAGAATTTAGAAAGTCAATTTTAAGGCTTTTTAAAATCTAAACTTAATATAAATACATTTTTAACTATGTTACACAGGTGAATTTATAAAAAGGTATTTGTTTTAAATATTCTCCATCCTAACACTTGTAGCATGTTGCCAAAGTTGATTTTTTTTAAATCTGCTTTTGATAAAAACTTACAATCTGCACTAGAATATTTCAAATTCATATTAAGGAATTACTGATGTAAAACAAAAGCTCCTGTTTCTTGCTACAAAGTTAGTTGTATGATAGTTTTGTCTTATTTGTACTATAAAATAGACCAAAAATACTTGGTAATACTTGAAGTGTTTTCTCTGAATTTGTTGACATTTCAGGGTAAACTTCTCACAAACAAAAAGCAAAACCTCTTTAATCTCTATTTCTTGTTCTGCTAACAGATCATTATGGAAAAATTAGATTTTTTTCCATCAATATTAAGCTCCTATATCTTGCTGAGAAGTTGGTTTAGTCTTATTTCAAATGTTCTATGGCATTTGCACAGGAAACTAAATAAAACTACTTGGTATCATTTTGTGTTTTAGCAGTGTAAATGTTGAGTTTTATAAATCTTTTTGAGTTAAAGTGAAAACCAGAGTTTAGAAGCTGCTCCCATCCCTTCTGTTGAATATAGTTTTGATTTAGGTGGCAACATTTGAACCATTTGTGAAATCGGTGACCCTCTGGCACTCGCGCGGCCTCTCTTGGCTCGTGGCGGCGTCGGGGGAAATCCTAATTCACAGAAGCCGTGGCCGCTCCTCAAACCCGCCGGCAGATGCTCCCTGCGTCCCGCCTCGCCAGCCAACATGCCTGTGTCTGTCCGGACGCGTCAGCTGTACATTCGTCCGTCCATCTGTCCGTCAACACGGCGAAGCAATGAGAGGACCGAGGTATTAATGTCTAAAACTAGAGGAGATGATTTATTGAAGGCAATATGTTCGTGTTAATCATTTACTGGGTGACGTGTTTGAGTGCCCACATTGGCTGATGAATGATTGATGGCAACATGTTACTGTTCAGACTTCTTCTTCTGGTGTTTTTGGATATTTTGAGATAATTGTTAAAGTTTCTAACTGAGTAGAAATTGGTTTAGGTGAATATTGACGAGTTCAAATCAGAACGCAGAAAGAGACTAATGGATGATTGTAGCCAAACGAAGAGTCAACTTCTCACAAATTTAAGAGACAAATGAATAGAAACCAGTTCAAATGGGTACAGAGACACGATTGAATTGGTAAATTGGTAGATTTTGAAATTGTCGATTGATTTTCAAAACGAACGCAACTAAATGATGTAAAATTATAGACACAACAGGTTTGGGGCTACAATAACCGTGTTTCTGTCAACAACGGTTTTCTATACGCATTTTGAACTATTGCGTAAGAAAAGGTTGGAATTCTAAATTTCGCACGAAAGTTTTTTACACTTTTCCAAAAATGGAAACAGGTTTGCCGAATTAGTTCAGACTCTCTTAAATTTACCATCCACTATGAAAAATCTTCAGCTTACAGAGGAGAAGTCTCCATTTCTCTCAGATGTGTTCTCCAAGGTAGAAATCTAGTTTAATCCGTATGAGATCAGTCTAACACGAGAAACGTTTAATGTTTCCAAAGCATGAAATGGGTCTAGGAGACTACATTATCTGCTATCTTGTCTTGAGCATTTAACTTTTAGACAATAAAATGATGAAAATATAAAAGCAAAATAACTTTATTTAGTTTCTTCTTTGGAAACATTGCTGAGCCTTTGCTTTGTGTTATTGAAAATTAAAAATAATGGATCTACCACAACATACATGTTTAATTTTGCATGTTTTATGTGAAAATCATCATTTTTCTCACCAAACTGATCGTCACGTCTTGTGAGAATCTCCCCAGAACCTACAGATGGGAAACTTTATCGACAGCACACTTGTTAATGAATAAATCATCCCGTTAATGGCAGAAAGTTTGTTTGCCTCGTGTGTTTTTGTCCTGATGAACCCTGGAAAGGTCCGCCGGCCATCTGCGGCCGCACGCCAGAGTGTGTCTCTATTTTGGTGTGTGTCGGCGTCCGGCGTCCACCGGGGACGCTCGCCTGCTGCCCCACTTTCCCCGCTCTCATGTCGGAGCGGGACCATCTGACGGGACGGCGTGGGGGCGGGGGCTTCGCCAGCATCGCGTGTCTATATTTGGCCGCTGCCAGAGCCCGGCGATGCAGTTGTTTTCCAAAATGCAACGGGGCAATCGATGATAATGAGGTAGGACATTTTAATTAGGACTGTTACAACCTGGATAAGGCATGCAGGGAGGAGGGGGGCTCTGGTTGCCATAGCAACACCTTCTGGGACTTCGACTGGTTGAAGTGTCGCCGCATTTTTTAGGAGGAAATTAAAAATCGAACAGATTGGTTTAGTTTAACAAACTAAAGTCCTGATCATGTTTTACAGAGTCTTAATAGTTTTGGGTTTTTCATTGGAGTTCAGTTTTATTTTATTGCAACATAAATCTGGAATAAACTTCCAGAAAACTGAAAAGCTGCTGAAACACTGAGTTCCTTTAAATGAAAACTAGAAACTCACTTTTTGAAATTTGCTTTTGAACCATAACTAATGGAGCATTGACCAACATTTTAGAAGTGTATTGATGTTTTTGAAGATAAAATGTAATTTTTGTTACTTTAATCTTAAATTGATGACTGTATATTGTTTCTGTGACATTTTGTTTTTGTGTTTTTATGATGTAAAGCACTTTAAACGGCCTTGTTGCTGAAATGTTCTTTAAAATAAACTGGATTGGTAAAAATGTAATTCATAAAACAGGTTTATTATTAAGTTTTTCCTTATTAATTGAAATAATCTGCTAATATTTTTAGCTACAGATGCATCTTTTGCTAGAAATGATTAAGAGGTTTAATTATTACTTTTCTAATCCAAATCGTCAGAATATTTAAGTAAAATAATAATAGTTGCAGCTTTAATATAAGGATATGTTACTGCAGTGGAAAACCACATTTGACTGACGTTAATATTTCAGAAACTGAACATTCCATCTAAATAAGAGCAACTCAATGTGAACATTTAATTTTCTTTAAATCTTAAGTTTTCTCTGAATGACAACGCTGCACATCGTCCACATCCAGCCTGTCCTGCCATGCCTGCAGGTCGTTAGAAGCTATTTGCACATTGTGAACTCAAGTGGTAAGGAGGAAAAAAATACGGCAAAATTCATAACAGTGCAAGAGATCGGACCAAAAACTGCCTGCAGGAAAATGACACTGTTGTGAAAATGAAACGCATCAAGTTTAAAAAAGGTGAAATATTTAGGAAATGTTTATGGTTTTAAAAATAAATGCATAAGGAATGAGAAATTGCCTGCTAACGAGAAATATTTTTGATCCCAAGCAACCTTTTGTCCTGAAACTGTTTATGTAGAATCAGGAAAATAAATCTTTCATGAATGGAAAGAAGAAAAAAAAGCATTTTTTATGCAGCGGCTATATGTGTGCAGGATGAAAACAAAGCAATAAACCCACTGACACTTTTATTTAATATTCACTGCGCATCCCCGAGCAAAAGCGACACAAGATGTTGGAAAAAAAACACGTAAGATGTGAAAAAGTTGGAAATAAGCGCATGAATAATCCTGTGCAGTAAAAAGAGAAGCGGTCAGTTCCTGGTGCAAAACCTGGGAAAGCCAATGGCGATCAGCGTGCTAATCAACCAAAGGCAACATCAGAAAGAATAGGTAATTTGAGACACAAAAAGAATAAGTAATTTGGAGGCGCGTACCCAAGCGGCCACATTATTTATGCCTAATGGACGGGGGTGTGCATTCATTTGCAATTAAGCAATGCGCTTTATTACCTGTCAGCCCAGAGTCCCGCTCTGCAATGACTTTAATTACTCAGCGAGGTGCAGAGGCACTTCCTGCTGGAAGGGAAGGAGCTTCCTCTGGAACCAAGATGGCGGCCACGTTTTAGAAAGCCGTTTCTAATACTTTCTCTCTTAATTGACTTCAGTGAAATGTTAACTTCAGCTTTACTTTATTCTGAAAGGTTTCAGACTTTAGAGGTGTATAAAGTCAACAAAGAGGGAAATAATTAATGTTGAGTCTTGTTAAAAAGAACAAGATGTTTGTTCAACTAGTTGGATGAATTAACATCAACCTCACTGGGTTTGATGGAGTCAAGAACTTTATTCACATTCATCCATATTTATGGATCAGCTAGCCATGTTGGGATCAAAGGTCAATGCTATAGAAGCGACCCCCCCCCCACTGGTCAAATAATTTAGTTTAGGCTGAACTGAAGTGGAGACTCTTCAAGCACATTAAGTAGAAGTGAGTCAAACTTCATCTGGGTAGACAGAGAGTCTGCACAGGAGGAATGGTAATTAAATATAAAAGATGGATGCATATATGGTTGGATGCATGGATGGATGAATGTTTGGACAGACAGTCCGAATACAAGTTTATTTGGATGGATGTACAGTTGGATGGAAAGATGTATGTATGATTAGATGGTTGGATGGATAGATTACGGTTGGCTGGATGGATGGATGTACAGATGAATGGAAAATAGTTGGATGGATGGTTGGATGGATGTACAGATGAATGGATGGATGGTTGGATGTGTGAATGATTGGTTGGATGGATGTATGGATGGATGTTCGGTCAGTTGGATGGATGGATGCTTGTACAATTAGAGGTGCAAGTGGGTGTACGGTTGGATGTTTAAATGACTATATGGTTGGATGGATGGTTGTGTGGTTGGGCTTACTGATGTATCAACAGTTGGATGTACATTTGGATGCTTGGTTGGTTGTACAGTTGGATGTATCTAATGAAGCATCCCTATCCAGCCCATCCATTGTTTCTGGTCTCATCCCAGTCAGGACATGAGACTCAGACTGTTGACCTTTGACCTCCAGCCTCTCTGCTCATCAGCAGAACTTCTTGGACTTGGGCCCAGCAGAGCCGCGGTTCTGATTGGCTCCCAGCAGAACCGGAGCAGGCTCCCGTAAGAGCAGATCTCCCGTTAAGTATGGGATCCCTGAGAGGACAACCGTTGGAAGGAATCTGCTTTCCTTAAATAAACGCGTCCGTCTGGGGAATAAAAAAAGGTTTCCATACATAATTAAGAGGATACATCGTTAGCGGCCCGACGTGTCTTTGTGCTGCACCTTGCAGGCTTTCGGCGCGCAGGGAAGGCTTTATTTAGAAGCACCAGACATAGGCAGCATTTACATTTCAGACTTTAATCTTTCAAGAACAAGGAGCGCGATCCAATTCCACATGAAAAAATGAAATAAAGTTAAATAATTTATCAATTAAAGACAAAGAAGCTGCAGTGCACAAACAAATGAGCTGAAATAAAACAGCAGGTCAATATGAGGAAAATCACCTCCTTCCCACTGTTCAGTACGGTAGAGGATCTATGATCCTGTGGGCTTATTTCACTTCCAAATGTTCAAAAATATGTCTAAAGCTTCAGCTGCCTGACTAATTCTCTTAAATAGCCATTGTGCAAAACCTAGATTGGAATAAAATCCAGAAAAAAACTGGTTATAATGCTAAGCTACAAGCTAGCTTCGCTATTAGCACGTTAGCGGATATGAAAACATTGAGAACCAAAACTTCAACACAGATGTCCAACTTTATACATCTAAAAGTTTACAAAAAACAGACTGGAAAATGTATCTAGAAGAATTCATTCAAGAGAATTAGCTAAGTGGAGTAAGACTTCCAAAGTTAGCAAAAGGGCTATAGCGCTAACCTAAATGTTAGCTCTGCTATTAGCACATTTACAAAACAGAATCATTTAAAATGATCCAGACAAACAAATATAGGGTCAGCAAAGTGTGCTAAAAGCTCCAAAATTAGCAAAAGGGTAAAAGTGTTAAACTAAACGTTAGCGTCGCTATTAGCACGTCAGCGGATTTACAGAAATATGCCCACCACCAATGTTCCCTCTAATTTTTCATGTGTCTGGGCATACACACAAGCTCCCTGAGTTCACTGAAGACCACTGTGAGCAACATCAGGTGTGCACACCCAAACTGGCAGCTCATATTAATAAAATGGTTAAATAATATTGACCACAAAACACTATTTATAAAAGATATCAATGTTTTTCCTACACAATCCTAACAAACGTTTTTAATGTTTCCTTCACAATATTTATTTATTTA
>CAEGAG010295468.1:0-10256 GCA_903067065.1 Brachyrhaphis terrabensis | reverse complement strand
AGTTCTGCTAATGACCTCATTATATGACTCAGGTGTGTTGAAGTAGAAACGCATCTAAAAGTTGCAGGGCTGCGGCTCTCCAGGCCTGGAGTTCGCCACCCCTGCCTTACGATCTAATGTTTTATCAGACAGCATCGCTCTTGTTTTCTGATATCTCTACAAACACATTAAAGGTACAATAAATGCATATTTCTGATGTGTTATATTAGATGGGATATATCTCTGTTACTATTAGAAAATATTTTCCCAACTGTTGATGTTTTTTTTTTTTAAGAGTACCGCCTCCTTCAGTCTGATTGGGTGATTGGACCCACAACCTGAACCCATGATGCATGTTCCTGTGTGATTAGTGGAGCTGGTTGGAGTCCTCAGCCTGTCAGACAGTACTGAGGGAAGTAAAGCCCTGAAGGGAGGATGAGGAGGATTAGAGCAGATTACTGAGCAGTTTATAACAGCAGACAAGAGGAAGAAGAAAGCACAAACACCAGTTAGGAGATAAATCCTGACCAACTGGGTTAACTGGTCCAAACTGATGCAGTGAACTGGGACCAGCCTCTCAGAACAGGCTCTAGGAGGAAGGTCGAACCGCTGTGAGCTGGTCTGGGGTCAGCAGGCGGCGTGGATGGACGGGTTCCAGGCGTACGGAGCGGGAAAGGCCGGCGGCGCCTTCGATCCCCTGACCTTCATCAGGCAGCCTCAGACCATCATCAGGATCCTCTGCTGGGTGAGGCTCACCATGGTTTGGTTTGGTCCCCAAGTTTACTGAGCAGCTAGTCCTGGCGGGATTTCATTGGTCAGGAATGGGAGGTCACGCTCTGATTGGTCGGTTTGCCTCATCGTCCAAACTAAAGCTAAGAGTTTCTGAACATCTGTAAACAAGTGTGGACTGCAGAACATCAGAAATGTTTAACTGAATCATTGTCCAATTGCAATGCATGATGGTTCCTGAAGCGGATGGATGGATGGATAAAATGATTCTAAGACCAACTATTTATCTCTTTCAGATAGAGAAACTAATTTTAATTTTGCTGTTTGATCAATTGTCCCAGAATTTATTGTAATAAACAATAATATTGTTGTTTTGAGACCATTTTCAAGTAATATAATGGTAACAATGATAATACATTCTGAAAGATTTCTGATTGATTTACCTAATAATCTGTTCGTAGATTAAACAATCACTGCTAATTGGAGTAAAAACAGGAAAATATCAGGATGGATAAATAACTTAAATTATGTCTTTTTGTGAAATGTAAATATTTAAGAGTCTAGAAATGATAGAAAAATTTATTCAAAAACCTAGATTATCGATTTGAAAAAACATATTTTATATGGTTGAGTTTACTGAACATATAGTTTAATAAAAGAACACAGAGTTATACACAAATAAAATAAAAGCAAACAAGAAAAAGAGAAAAACACTAAAGTATATTTACATGTTTAAAGTAGTAGGTAGAAGTATAAACTTATTATTACTCTCATCCCTCTTGCAGCAGCATCATCCAGTAAATTACTATTTATGTTAACTTAATAAAATTACTTCTTAGTTAATATTTTCTGTATCCATATTTGCAGTAATTTTTAACATGTTATAATTGTTTTTACATCAATATATGGTATAGCAATAATAAGATGTTTTTTATGTTTCCTCTTGTATTTTGCTAGTTTTGGTACCAGTTCTGGTTGTGTGAATTACCTCTGCAGAACCAGCAGGATTGGATGATTGTTGTGGTTCTGCAGAGCAGACTGCAGGTCCATTCTGTGGTTCTGTTCAGTTTCCTGCAGCGTCAGTGTGACTCAGTCATGAGACCAGCTTTAACATTCCTGAGGCTCAGCACAAGACTTCTAGAACAAAAGCTCGTTGTCTCACTCTCTGTTTCGATGGACCAGACCGGTTCTGATAAACACCAGATGCTGCAGAACTTTGATCAGATGTTAGAATATTTGCGTAAGTTTGTTCTTGGAGGAGGATTCGGGTTGGAAACTGCCAATCAGATCATTGATGAGGAATGATCTGATTTTGTTGAAAAGATGGAGTCATGTGACTCTGAGGCTACATTTAGAGATAACATGACTGAGGTCACATGATCACAGCAGGAGTCTGGAAATATAACAGGAGAAGAAGAAGCTCGCTCTGTTGTCTTTCTGCTAATGTTAAGACTTTATTCTTGTAATATTAGGACTTTATATTTGTATTAAAAAGTAATATCTCATACGAATGCTACCCAATTCAAATCTTTTCAGCACCACCAACAATCTGATTTGTGCCGTTTCCATATGTGGAACTAAATTGACAATGACTGAAAAAAATGTGAATTATGAAATAATAATTGAAGTCTGTCAGTGAACTGCATCGCGTCACAATCCCACCACTCTCAGCTCAGACTCCACATCCAGACAGACGTCTCTACAGAAGCTGCTGTTAGTTGTGTTTCTTTTTCTTATCTTCCTTTGTCCTGTTATGGTTTTGTGAAGATACTGTCAGCTCTCGCTGCTGAATAAACTTTAAAATGGATCCATAAAAATGGATCCGTAAACAATGTGCTGCAGTGTGACATTAATGTTCTTCTTCAGTGAATGTCGGTTGCTTCCATCTGATTGTCTGGTTGCTGTTGCATTTGATTAGTAGAATGAACGACCACATAAAAAATGGAGGATCAAGACCTGCTGTGTGAACGTAGGCGTAGTCTTGCTCTTATTCTACATCACTTGCATAACTTGCCTCTGCCGCCATTTTCTTTTTTTGTCCTATCACAAACTTCTCCGTATCGCCATGCGGGCTTCTTCTTCTACTGGGTTAAACTGACAGCCTGTTGATTAATTTGAGCACTGCTGCCACCTAGTGACTGGAGGGTTGTTTATCAGTTAAAGCTACAATATGTAATTTTTAATAAAATATGTTTTTTTTACATAGCTAAAATTGTCATTATTCCGTGACAGTTTAATAATCAAATAATCGAGCTCCTCTGCCCTCTCCCAGTGCTCCCAGTACTAACTACAGAAATACACCAGTCAGTCAGAAACAACCAATCAGAGCCAGGAGGAGGGTCTTAGCGCTGTCAATCACTCTCACTCTGTCCCATGGTCTTTGCTATGCAACAGCTAGTTCACCATAACACAGCCTGCCATGAATGCTATTGCTAGTTGGCTACCTAGCCATTTTTATGATAGTTAGCATTAGCTAATTAGCTAGCAGATGCTAGATAACTAGACATTTCCATTTATCCAGAAAACCATTCCGGATAAATGGTTTTCCTGAAATGTTAAGTTGTTTCTCTGCCATTTGTACATTTACTAGCATTGATTGGCAGCACTAAGACCCTCCCACTTGTTCTAATTGGTTGTTTCTGACTGGAGTGGTGCATTTTTTCAGATGGCAATAGTGGATCGAGGAGGTGTTTCACAGATTGTTTGTTTTATAAAAGTTACATACTGCAGCTTTAAGGAAGAATCGACAATAAGGTTCTCAAGCCTCGCTGCCATCAGACCACCGTAGACCAGGGGTTTCAATCCCCAGCCATTGTCCTCTACACCTGAATCCAATAAATTCCTCCTCAGCAGACCCTGAGGAGGTAAGTCGTCCACTTCATTTGGGAGTTCTGGTTCTGGAATGGTACCGGAGCTAACCGCCTCCTCCCTGCCCACAGCTCTTCTCCATCGTGATCCTGGGATGTGTCGCCAACGAAGGTTATGTCAACCGTCCTGAAGAGGTGGAGGAGTACTGCATCTTCAACCGCAACCAGAACGCCTGTAACTACGCCATTGCCATGGGAACGCTGGGTTTCCTCTGCAGCACCGGTTTCCTGGCGCTGGATGTTTATTTCCCTCAGATAAGCGGGGTGAAGGACAGGAAGAAGGCCGTCATGTTGGACATCGGGGTGTCGGGTGAGACTCCACCTGGCCGGTTTTAGAACCTGAATGTCTCCGTGTTCATTTATAAATGCAACATGCGTGTTTTCCCACAGCTTTCTGGTCTCTCATCTGGTTTGTGGGTTTCTGCTTCCTGGCCAACCAGTGGCAGTTTTCCAATCCTGAAGACAATCCTTTGAACGAAGGCGCCGACGCCGCCAGGGCGACCATCATTTTCTGCTTCTTCTCCATCTTCACCTGGGTACGTAGCAGAACAGTCTGTCTGCTGCCACCTGCTGGTCAGATAGTGGTAATACTAGTTCCATCTGAACCACCATGATGGTACCAGCTAACTACTACGATCCATTACTGTGGTCCTGTCCGTTCATTAATGTGTTGGTGATAATCAATATCAATGTATCTGCAAGACCTTCTGAGTCTTCAGCGTTAATCATGTTTTCTTTCATGAATTGATTATTTAGATCAAATGTTTGAACTGATTCTTCTCTTTTTTCCTTGTTTTCTTCTGTTTGTTATCATGTTGCCTTTTATCTGGTCTTTTTGTCTGATGATGTCCTGTCGATGTTCCATGATGTTGTTGTTGTGTTACTTTTCTCCATTCTGTGTTGCTCTTCCATGTGTTGCTGTCATTGGCTCTTTATATTGTTGTGTTACTTTATGTTTCTGGTTATGTGTTTCTTGGTGTTACGTGTTGCTTTATGTTGCTGTTTTTCTCACGTCGTTCCATGTTCCTTGTTCTATGTTTCTTTTTTCGTGCTTCTTACTTTTTTGTTTCTTGTTGTTATGTTGTGTTTCTCATTGTTGCATGTTGCTTTTTGTTGTTTTATGTTGCTATACTTTGTTCTCACGTTCTTCCATGCTGTTTCTTGTTGTTACACCTTGCTTCTCGTTGCTTCATGTTGTTTCTTGTTGTGTTGCATTATTTCCTGTTGTTCCGTGTTGTTTCTTGGTGTTATGTGTTGTTTTATGTTGCTACATTTTGTTTTCACGTTCTTTCATGCGGTTTCTTGTTCCATGTTTCTCGTTGCTCCATGTATTTTGCTGTTCCATGTTGTTTGTTTTGTTTCTTGTCGTTCTTCCATGTGCCTGCAGGGAGGCGTCACGTTAATGTCATTGGAGCGTCTGAAGAGAGTCTCGTACGAAGAAGAATACAATAAACTCTTCACGCCTCCTGTCTCCTGAAACAAAGCCTCACCGTTCTTTCTCTCAGCCAATCAGAGCCAAGCATCCTCCCCTGTTCATTCCCTCAACTCAGTCTGAACTCTGATTGTCAGTTTAAATTTCTGTCCCACCCAGTGCCTTACTGTTGCCGTGGTAACAGCATGGACTCTGAATGTAAAGCAGAATGCTGAGTTTAACTGCAGACTGTCGCCCCCTGCTGGCCTTTAAAACAACGCATGTAGACCTGAGGTTTGAACTACGCAGCAGGAACTTCATGGTGACAGAGACAGGTAAGCTCAGCTTCCTGTCTCTGTCACCATGGCAACTCATGTTGGAAGCAGGTTCAGACCTCCACCATCTGTAAAATGTTGCTGATATGATTCTGTCATGTAAGTTCTGTTGTGAAATAATGATTAAACCGCTGAACAGTTGAGGCTTTTTCCTGCTGTCTGGGACACCAGTTAATCATTTGAAGGTTTTATTTTCCAACCACCGCTAGGTGTCACTGTTTCACCGTCATTTTACCTTAATTTGTTCTTCGTCCTGCTGCTGCTCTGCGCCATCAGGACCTCCTGCTTCTAGAGGTCCTTTAATTAATTAGTTAATCACAATTAATCGCATTTTATTCGAAAGCCACATATTTTGACAACATGAGCAACAATTTCAATTCAAAACCAATTATTTCTGCTAAATGATTGAATAAATAGGCATATGAGCTCAACAATAAAGATATTTATCTGTTATTCAGGTTCTTCAACTACTAGATTGGAGCAAAGTTCAGCTTCCCGGTGTTTCAGGAACTCCTGATCATTTATGGAGCTTCTTTAGAAATGTCTAGAATGTCTGTGTTGCTGCTACATGTTTAGCATTAAGATGCTTGAATAGCTTTATTGATGGGCTAACACCTTTTAGCACAACTTGAACACAATAGTCTTTTCCAACGACCCATCAGATCGATTTTTGAAGCAAAAACTAAGCCACAGTGAGCCAAGAGAAGCTGTTTTATCTTCCATTTCTGTTGTTTGTGGCTGTTGCTTCTGCGTCACATTTACCGGCGGACCGGAAACATGACACAAAGGTTTCGGCCTGTGGACTTTGGTATGTCAAAAAGAAAAATGTGATGAATTGAGGTAAAAACGAGTTAAAATCTATGTAATTAATTGATCAAAATTAACACGTTAATGGCTCAGCCCTAATTTTCTCCTCTACATTTAGTGGTTGGTCCTCCTTATTAAAACATTCCTCTCATTTCAAACTCTAAACTCTTTACCTTTATGGCAGCAGTTCCTCTCATTTTTCTGATATTTTTTCCACATTTAGTATTGACAGTGATCATCTGTGTTAAAACACTTCTGTCATATTTGTTGCTGGTATGAAGGTGTTTCATGACCCACATGACCTATATTAAAAACCCTGCTTCTGGTTCCTCTCATGACCTTCCTCTTGGGGCCAACAGGAAGTGCTGCCATGTTCTGATCAGCTGTGAGAGTAAGCCACACCTGTAACATGTTGTCTGTGACATGCTAACAGTGTCTGTGTTGCTTTAAACCTTATTAATTTGCTTCATGTTTTTCTGATGTGTTTCAGGTCTTCATGAATTCTTTATGAGACATGAAAGGGGTTGTATTATGTAAATGTGACTTTTTTGAGCTTTACATGATGTTATAAGCTATTCCCTCATCAAAAATATATCTGGAGTGTTGCCTTGATTCTTTGATGTATGTTTGATAAATCATTTAATCTCCATGGCAACCATTTAGCTGTGCAAAACGCCTGGCTGGACAGCTCCTTCAGACTAGCCAGGAGCAATTAGCAAACACCTGGTAGAACTGTGCATCTGCAGAGCTCCTTATAAGAGTCACTTCTCAGAGCAACGCTGGTAAAAACGTTGCTGAAGAGTTAACAGAAAAGCCATGTTGTGATGAGTTTCAGAAAGAACAGGACTTTTTAAAGAGACAGAGGCCCAATTTTAAGGAGTTAAATTACAAAGCCAAATTTCTTTTAAGACAGATTTGATATATACAACATTTTTAGAACAGCTGAAGGTAACATGGTTACTTGACTGCTGTAACATGGCACAAAATGCCTGTAAAATACATAATACTGCCCCTTTAATGTCCTGCATAATTTCTCCTTTTTAAATGTTCTTCCTAACATGTTAACATCCTTCACCTCCTGCATGCTCAGACAGGTTAGCATGCTAAATGTTCATGCTATGATGTTTTGGTCATAATATTGCTCCTCTTTAATGTTCAATCATTTTCTTTTGTTCTAGCATGTTAACATCATGCATGTGTACTCACTCTGTCTTGTTATGCTCATGCTACATAACGTGTTGATGTTCTTCATGTTTAGTGAGTGAAATATGCTAACATGTTTTACTGACATGTTAGAATGTTTTCTTGACAGTGAAACATGCTAACATGTCTAACAGTAAAACATGCTGTGTCTTGTGTTGTTTCTCAAATGTTCATTACTAATTACGGACATGCTATTAACATTTGCAGACCTTTTAACAATTTGCCTGTTTTTCTGACATGTTTTCTTTCCGTGTTTCCTCTGAGTTGTTCATACCTGACCCCGTGTTGTTCTGTGTGTCTGCAGGCGCTCCAGTCTCTGCTGGCCGTCCTCAGGTTCAAACAGGGAGCAGACACCGTCATCTTCAACCAGGACTACGTTGATCCAGAGCCACAGGAGCAAGTGGAGGCTCCGCCCACATATGAGTAAAGCCCCGCCCACATCCTGATGTAGAGGCGGGGCTTACATTTTGGAGGGAATTAATGTGAAATTCAGGAAATGTAGTCCTGGTGCATTTAGGAACGAGACATAAACTGTTTAGTTTGATGATGTCACTCAGCTTGAAGGCGTGGCTTCTGTCTCCACAGCCAATCAAAACCCAGAACAGTTAAAGTTCTGGTCTTTAAGTTTGTTCTTATAAAAGTGTAAATCTGCAGGTATTTTACACCACATGTGGCCGTGTGAGATCAATAAACAATGGACATTATTGACCTCCGAGGTGAAAAATTTTATTTTTTTATTTTTTTTATTTTTATTTTTTTAGAAAATTAGGGTTTTGTTTTGCTTTGAAGAACCTTGAAAAAATTCTGTGTTGAAATGTTTGGAGCATCTTCTTTGTATAACCGAATTGCTGTGAGGCACAGCGCCTCCTGCTGGTCACTGACTTCTTTTTATTTTATGGTGCTGCATTCTGTTACAATAAACTGCTGCTAAATTATGAGGTGTGTGTTTCAAGAGCTCAGTGTGTGGTCGGTGCAGTAAAACAGATTTATTGTTTACTCATCGTTTCCCTGAACGTGCTGCAACCTGCAGTATTAAGAGAAGGAATCCCTTAATTCCTTCTCTTTCCTTCTCTTGGATTAAGAGAAGGAATCTCTTAATCCTTCTCTTGGATTAAGAGAAGAGATTAATCTCTTAATTAATCTCTTAATTAAGAGATTAAGAGAAGGATTAAGAGAATTAAGGATTAAGAGAAGAATTCTCTTAATCCTTCTCTTAATTCAGAATAATGAATCCACCTATTTATGGATTTATTATTCTGTGACTCAGAGTCAGACTATAAACTGACCCAGTTAAAGTCTCCAGGCTCCAAAACTGAGTAAGATTTTATATAATACTGTCATTGTACTGTATTTGAGTTATTGTGTGGAAGTTTGGGATAATATCAACAAAACAAACATAAGAAAACAGAGTGGCATATTAGGAACATACAAATCCAATATTTTTGAAATTCAAAATTGTACAGTTTATATAGAAAGTAAGAAAACATCAACTTCCACACAATTTTCCAAAAATTGCTTGGTCTCATAGACGTTATTATTTAAGAAAAGAAGGAAATAAAATAAAATAAAAAAAACAATATATAAGAACAACCAAAAAGAGTTTGTCTGTGGGGTAGATTTATGGAATAGATTAAATGATGAGCTCAAACAAAGTACAAATATGAACCAGCTTAAAAAATTGTACAAAAAGGAGCTTTTTGGAAATTATGTTGTATAGGATGGCTCTCAAATAACAAAAATGCTATTATTGATAATATGTAAATAATTGTACATTCAATGATAAAAATGTAAGATGAAAGCATCATTTAATGTGGGAGGATTTTAACGGTTTTATGTAAATGTGTATGAGAGGCAGGAAATAAAGTCGTGTAAAATTGCATGTCAGTTGTAATGACATTTTGTCTTATCATTTTTGTCAGTTTTTTCTTTTTCTTGCCTGTTTGAAATAAATAAAGACATGGGAATTAAATGTAAACTTTGACCTGACTCGACTGCAGGAAGCAGCGTTGGGGTCTGATTCCAGTTGCTTTTAATTAGTAGTTTGAACAAAAAAATGATCGGATTTTAGCAAAAAATCAGATCTGATGTTAACGTAGCACTGGTGTTGATCAGAAGGAGAAGATGGTGGCCACTGAGGATTCTTTATAGCAATGGCAGATTCAGCAACCATAACTAAGGTTTATTGCTTAATTGATCATTTATATAATGAGAGCTGAGGTTTCCATCAGGTTTGCACTTCATTGTGTTTTCCTTCCTGTTTCAAACCTTTAAATAAGAGCTAGCGGGTAGCAAATGGAGCTACTGCAGGTCAGCAGCAGTTACGAACCCTCCATCTGAGTTCAAGTTATTTTTAAACAAACATACCTGCAGTAGGTGAGGACGTCTGTCAGCTGCATGATTCACCTGATCTCCTTGATGGGCTCTAGGCTGAATTTGATGACTCAGCAGGAAGGTTTTCCCCAAAAGCAGTAGGAATGTGAGTGAGTCGCTGCCGACGCAGACTGTTTACATTCTGGTTGTTTGTTGTTTTACTCATGAAAAACAGATAGAAGACATGATTAGACACATGAAATGGGGAACAGAAATTAAAATCAAAATCAAATCTTGGATTGATATGAGTTACAGGAAAATTAAATGTGGAAATGAAATGGGGAAAACATTTAATTTTCCTGTAACTCATCAATTCAAGATTTGATTTTGATTCTAATTTCTTTTCACTGCTCAGTTCTGGCTTTCTCCCATTGAACTGGATTGACTCCAGTAGAATTGTTGACCTAACCAATCAGCAAACAGAATAGAATAGAATTCTACTTTATTGTCATTGCACTGTCACAAGTACAAGCAACAAAATGCGATTTGCATCTATCCAGAAGTGCTATGCATGATATAGATGTTTATTTGCAGGTGAACCAAGTAGCAATAATG